>VMDR010001379.1:0-130252 GCA_007922815.1 Macrotus californicus | reverse complement strand
TTGAGCCATATTTTTTTTGTCTCCACATGCCTGTTACATCTAAGGGGTAGAGCCTTAAGTGTTCACCAGGTCAGGGCTACTCACTTCAATGTGTTGTGAAGCTGTATGTGGGGGAGGGGTCAGAGAGGGAACAATGCTGCTTGCTCAGCTTTCAGTCACTTCCCCTGCTACCCATAAGCCAGTTGGGCCCTTCTGGTGCTGATTCCGTTTGGGTGGGTTTGTGTACATTCTAGGACCCTGTGGATCTCTCCAACGAACTCTCCTGTGACGCTGGCAGATTCTCCTGCCGCCGTGACCCCCACAGGTTTTTACTACCAGAAATTTTGAGGCTTTATTTCCCCGTGCTGAAACTGTGAGTTGCATGGTCTATGTCGCTCCCCAGCTGTTCCTCCTGGTTTATCCGCACGTAAATGTGGGACTGTCAGGTCCTCCATCCACCACCTCGCCACAAGTCTTCACCGCTCCAGCTGCCCTCTCCGCCCCTCCTACCAATCTGGATGAATATTTGTTCTTTAACTCTTTGGTTGTCGGACATACATACATTTTGATTTTTTGGCAGTACTGGTTTTTTTGTTTTTGTTTTTAAATTTGTTATTGTGCTTCTGGTTGTGCGAGGAAGCAAAATGTATCTACCTACACCTCCATCTTGGCCGGGAGTCTAGAGTTTTTTGTTTTTTTAATAAAAATCTTATGCATTAATTTTGAGAGAGAAGGGAAAGGATGAAGAAGAGGGAGAGAAACAATGGTCAGTTGCTTCTTGTATCTGCTTCGACCAGGGACTGAATCCATCAGCAAGGCATGTGCCATGACCGGATCGAATCAGCAACCTTTCACTCTGTAGGACAACACTTGAATAACAGCCTGCGTATCAAGTTCATCAGTAAGCTAGAACCAAACTGAAGTCCAGCCATTCATCTTGGTAATAGAGGGCACCATTGGTGTTAAACTGGAACATAACTAGAGATAAGGCAGAAAGGGGAAGACAAGGAGCAAGACAGTAAGTGTGAAGGTAGAATACCAAGGAATGTCGTGCGTCTACATATCGCACAATTATTAGGCTAAGGCAGCTGTTTTGGGATTGCTACTTTGGTCTCTATGGCTAGTGTTCCTGTTTAAGGTTGTGAGTACTTGGTGGTCCCCACAGCAACTCTAAGGCTCCCCAGGGCTTTTGGCCCCCAGGTTGAGATCCATTACTCTGTACTTGGTAATGATTTGACATTTGTTCTCAGGTTTCTGCTTGGGTAGATAAGTCTCCAGAGATCAGTGCAATTAACAGTTTAATTATAGAAGAAATGCTAAGTTGTAGGTTACAATTTCTGGGGTTTGGAACTTGAGAAATAAAAATAACCACAAAATAGAGTAGTCAAAAACAGATTAAACTTTTATTTTTAATTTTGTATTTTTCAATTACAGTTGACATTCAATATTATATTCAGGTGTATAGCACAGTGGTTAGACATTTGTATAAATTAGAAAGTGATCCCCCCAGTAAATCTAGTGCCCCCGACACCGTAGTTAATACAATATCATTGACTATTCCTTATGCTGTAATTTACATCTCCACAGATTAAAGTTGAAGAATAATGAATAGAAGGAAAAGTACAATTCTGATTTATCTCTCTTAAATAAAAGGTTTGCTAAAATACACAATACGGTATCTTTTGCACTTAAACAGTGTTCTTGTCATATCACTAATAAGTGGCCAAGCTAGAATTCGCATCCGAACCTCTATTTGAAAGCTCATTCATCGTCCCTGTACTGTTTTATCTTCAACTCCTTTCTCTTTCTGCGCCATCCAGTCAATTTTTGAGGCTTGCCCGTGATATTTGTGTAGTGTTTATTTAATCGGTGCATGCTTTTCTGTTTATACCACCCTACTTTAAATTTCCGTTACCTTTGCATGGACAGTGTTACTCATGGTTTTCTTAAATTTACATCTGATTATATCAATTTACTCTTAAAATCTTGTGGTTTCTTACTGATTATAAAATAAGATTGAAAATTCTCAGCCATGCCCTGGCTAGTGTGGCTCAGTGGACTGAGAGTGGGCCCGCGAACCAAAGGGTCGCTGGTTCGATTCCTGGTCAGGGCACATGCCTGGGTTGTAGGCCAGGTCCCCAGTGGGGATCATGTGAGAGACAACCACACATTGATGTTTCTCTCCCTCTCTTCTCCTTCTCTTCCCCTCTCTCTAAAAAATAAATAAAATCTTAAAGAAAAATTCTCAGGCCTTCATAATCTAGCTGGCCTGCCTTTGTACATTTGAACATTATCTTTTAAACACACATTCTCATTTATGTGATTCAACCCTTTTGAAGTACCAGTGTGTAACACGTTCTCCACAGTCTGTGTGTGGCTACTTTTACACTGTAGCTGATGCCTGTTCTTTGCCTTCAAGTCTTTACCCTCTTAACTTCCCTCTGGCTCATTCATGGCTTTCATGGCTCAGCTCAGACCCACAGGTCCCAGCTCTTCATGAAGCTTTCACAGGCACCACTGCTGGTTGTGACTCGGCTTCTCACTTCGTGTGTGTGTGTGTGTGTGTGTGTGTGTGTGTGTGTGTGTGTGTGTATTGGACCTTACACCTACCCTTAAAGAATTTACTTCAGGATACTTTAAATTGCAGACACTTTTTATAGTGTCTGTATTTCCCTCATGAGATTGTGACTTCTTTAAGATATGGAACAATCATTTATGTTTTATATTGTTTACAATGATGACTTTTCATATAGAAAGTTATCATTGAATGTTCATTGAATTGAAAATTTGATGAATGTACAACTTTTAGGAATACATTGCAAGGACATATCACATAAGCTGTTAATGTACAGGTATATTACCAGGAATATTTTGAATAATTTTTAAAAATGGTAAATGAAAGTACCACAGAGGGAAGTGTAAGAGCCGTCCGAGGATGTTTTTGTAGAAGTACTGATTGGGTTTAGAGTGATGTGGTGGTACCCTGACGGGCTGGCATCGTCTCTTTTGCAGCCGGTACCGGCGTTGACTCCCTCCCCTTCCTCCCCTGTGTGTCCGTTTCCAGGTTCCTCAACTTAGAAGGAATGAGGAGACTCAGAAGATGATTATATGATTGGAAGTCAGTCCTGTGAGGAAAGGCTGGGAGTGGGAGAGGTTGAGAGGCCACTTAACTCTTCAAAAAACATGAATGGATCCATTATTAGGAGTGGTAACCAGCTGTTTTACGGCTCTGCCGATGTGAGACTAAGAGAAAAATAGGTTTAAACTCAAGTGAAGGGTAGTTGTGTAAAGAACTTGTTGCTAATGGTGGTTGTCATTATAGTGATGGTCAAAAGGTTACCAAAATAATTTTATTATCTTCTCTGGAGGTGAATTTTTTAAACACGGTCCTGCCTATATATATATATATATAATATAATATGTATAATACACACACACACACACACATATACATACATATATATGTATATATATTATATACACACACGTGTGTATGTGTGTATATGCATAAAAGACATATTTACACACAAAACAAAAAACATTTACACATGTGCGTGTGTATACATGTGTAAATATGTTTTTGTGTGTTTTGTGTGTAAATATGTCTTTTATGCATATATATACACACACACCTTTCAAGCTACCTTCTCACTCTGTGAATCAATAAGTATATTCATGTTTTTTAAAAGATTTTATTGATTTTTGGAGAGTGAGAAAGGGAAGGAGAAAGAGGGAGAGAAATATCCATGTGTGGTTGCCTCTTGCTTCCCCCCTACTGGGGATCCGGCCCACAACCCAGGCATGTGTCCTGACCGGGAATTGAACTGGTAACCCTTTGGTTCCCAGGCCTGTGCTTAATCCACTGAGCTACACCAGCCAGAGCTAAATAAGTATATTTTTATTCAGATCCTAGAGGGCATGGATCATGTTTTGTACTTTTTAATATTACCCAAGAGGTCCTAGAGCCTGGTTGGTACCCTAAGAAGTATTTGATTTGAATTGTCAATTTATGGCAGTAATTAGCTTTCAGTAGTAAACTCCAGAGAAATGTCATTATGAAATGATTTTATGGTGGTTTTATAGGAGAATAAAATTTTAGTAGATGGAGCTATGAAAGAAATCCTAAACATCAAGAGAAACCAGGGAAAACAGTAGGTGTGCTTTCAATATAAGAAACAAGTATGTATTTGTAGCTTTTACAGTTGTAGTTGAAAGAGATGTACTTCAGAATATTGCTTGTTAAGGTTATCATTGCTTGTGGATACATTAACAACAAGTGCTTTGTAAATCCTTTCCCATCTAAAGTAAGTTTGCTTCATGTGAATGAGGATTACAAAGTTCTGTGACCCTTAGCTTCTGAGGCTGTGTGGAGGGCTTGCATCACTCAGAATGAAACCTTTAAGATGTGTTGGGCTGCAGAAAGCATTTCCTGTGTAGTCAGAATGAAAACTGAATTGGGATTATTCATACAGATTACCAAGTCTGGGCAGACTGCTGTTAATACCAGCTCGTTTTCTTACTGGCTCGTAGTTCTAGAACCTGGATTGAGTTACTGAAGCTTTAAGACTTGAATTCAGTACTGAAATTGTGTATAAATTCCTTCTTTTAGGTGAATTGATACTTGGTTCATTTAAGGTTATTAACATACAATAAATATTTTCTAAGTTTCATTACAGGAAGTGCTGTCCAGTCTCATAAAATGACGAGTTTTAAGGTGAAGCTGGACTGTCGCAGGAACTCTGCAAGTGGTGGCAAAGTGAAGGGCAGTTTGATTCCCTAATTGTAGGATTGGGTGTCATTCGAGAAACTCTGAGAATGGGAAAACATGAAAGATTCATACTTTTCTTACAACTTAATTGCCAGTCATAGCAAGTGTAATTTAGAAAGCAAGAGATTATAAAAGCAAAGAATAATTCTCATGATTCTTTCTTCTGCTTGACATACTAGTGTTGGAGTAATAAAAAAATACCAGTACTTTTTTTAAAGAATAGGTAATACTCCATAATGTGGGTTTCTCAGAATGTGATGGCAAACGTCCAAATATAATTTGGTAGGCAGAAGAGAATCCATTGGTGTTTCAAGATACTAAGAACATAAAACTTCTCAACTCATATATTGAACATTAATTTCTAAGAAATATTGCCCAAAATATTGCTGGTGTGGCTCAGTGGACTGAGTGTTGGCCTGAGAACCAAAGGGTCGCTGGTTCGATTTCCAGTCAGGGCACATAACAGGTTTGCGGTCCAGGTTCCCAGTAGGGGAGCACGCGAGAGGCAAGCACACTTTGGTGTTTCTCCTCCTCCCTTCTTTCTAAACATAAATAAATAAAATCTATTAAAAAAAGAAAGAAAATCCCTTTAAAAAATTTTTAGAAAAAAAGGATGCTGGACCAAGCTGTATCAGTGTGGCTTAGTTCACTGGGGCATCTTCCCACAAACTGGACAGTCGGGTTCGATTCCCAGTCAGGGCATGTGCCTCGGCTGCAGGTTTGGTCCCCAAATTAAGGCTGCTTGTAGAAGGCAGCTGATCACTGTTTCTCTCCCTCTCTTCCTCCCTCTCTCCCCCTCTCTCTAAAATAAAATTTTAAAAATAATTAAAAAATATTGGGTAAAAATTATGTTAGCTGACTTGGTAGTAGTGTTTTGTTGCAAAGGGAATATTCACTTTTGTCATCTAACTTCCCGTTGCTCCTTTAGAAAACAGTGTGGATGGAGAGGTGTCCCCATTTACCTGTGAAGGGAAGGAAGTTGTGAATTCCTCAGTGTCACTCTTGTTGCTGTTGGTCATCCAGTAGCCCATCTTCCCAGAAGGAAGGATGCGACCTGAGTTCTGCACCAAGATAGGAACAAGTTGGCACATGGAGGACTAAAACGTCTTGTCATAAACAAAAACATCTCTCAAAACAATGTTGGTGTTTTTAATTTTCCAGCCTATTCAAATGGGTCTGGTCATTTTCTGGCATTTTCCTTTCAAACAGAAGAATAAACCCTGTGGTTGTGATGATTAACTAAATTTCTACAGTGTATCTGTTAAGAGGGCCTATCTCTAATGCTGCAGCAAGCAGATAAGCCCGTTTAGGCTTAGAACCTAGGAGTCTGAAAATCTACCTTTCTTGCTAATTTGCTTTGATTTTTAAGATCCTGCAAAATAATTTGGGGCATTGCCAAGAGTCTGTATTGCTTACTATGTGGTGTGAGTTTATTTTGCTGTTTTTTAAACATTTTCCCTAAGAAATGAGCAATATTATGGCTATCCCATTCTAAAGCAGGGTAGGTAGAATTCACCTGTCGCATTCGCTTAGCTGTTTTGAACATCTTTGCTTCTTGCTCTTGTTAACGTGGTGTTAGGATGAGGGAGGCATACTTTCTCTGATTACAAAGTGGGTACATTTGTGACCCAGTGTGGCTCAGTTAGAGCAAAATCTTGCAGCCCAGTGGTCTGGGGGTTTGATTCCTGATCAGGGCACATGCCTAGGTTGCAAGTTCATCCCCAGGCCAGGTGCTTACGAGAGGGAGCCAATCAGTGTTTCTCTCCCTTACTGTCTACCTCTCTTTCTAAAAATGTCCTCAAATTGAGGATTTTTTAAAAAGTGGGTACATTTTTAAATGTGGGTACATCTAGGTGACAGTTGCTAGGTAAAATTCAATTAAATATTTGAAAACAGATTTCATTCTTGTGTGGGTGAAAATTTCACCAACCATTGTTAATGAAGAACAGTGTATTTGTCTTTGCACTGTTTAATCCTAGGTGACTTTTGGATTAACATTTCTCATTATCAGGCACAGATTATATTTAAAAGTTTTTTATATTTTTTTAAGATTTTAAATTTATTTTTATTTTTGGAGAGAGGGGATGGAAGAGAGAAAGAGATGGAGAGAAACATCAGTGTGTGGTTGCCTCTCGCATGCCCCCTACTGGGGACCTAGAGTGCAACCCAGGCATGCGCCCTGACTGGGAATTGAACCAGTGATCCTTTGGGTTGCAGGCCAGCACTCAATCCACTGAGCCACACCAGCCAGTATATTATTTTTTGTTTGTTTGTTTTTTAAACAGGTTTTTTAAAAAAGATTTTATTTATTTATTTTTAGAGAGGGGAAGGGAGGGAGAAAGAGAGGGAGAGAAATATGAATGTGTGGTTGCCTCTCATGTGGCTCCCACTGGGGACCTGGCCCTCAATCCAGCCATGTGCCCTGACTGGGGTTCGAACTGGGACCCTTTGGTTCACAGCCCACGCTCAATCCACTGAGCCACACCAGCCAGTTTAAATCACTTCCTGTTATGTATTCAGACAACCGCTGTTCTTTTTGATGCACCAATAACAAAGAGAATTTTACATGGCCCTGCCCCTGCCAATCTTGACAAGAGACTTGTGATGTTAGTTCGTTAACTGCAACCCTTTCGTGAGTAGATAGGTTTCAAAACCATCTTGGCTTAAGACATTTGTCCTTCTCTTTTTAAAGACTTTATTTCTTTATTTTTAGAGAGAGGGGGAGAGCAAGAGAAAGAACAAGAGAAACATCCATGTGCGAGAGATACATCAATCAGTTGCCTCTGTCATGCCCCCAGTTGGGGACCCATCTCACAATCCAGACATGAGCCCTGACTGGGAATCTGCATTGGCCACCTTTGGTTCCCAGGCCAGTGCTCAATCCACTGAGCCACACCAGCCAGAGCAGAATTTTTTCTCTTGATGTCTGTATATTCACCTATTTTTTAATATAATACCCTTTTCCCTTTGTACAGATTCAACTGCATTATAGTTATATTCCACTTTTTGAAAATGATTGACAGATATATTTTCTTCTATTACAAATGGTGAAGAGTGCTTGCAAAGAAGCTCATCTTCCCCTACATGGCATTCATAAATATTACTCTATATTCTCTGTATTAGTCTCTATAAAGTAAGAAATGAGAGAGGTTGGAAAATGTAATTTATTTTCTGAAGAACATCTTTTTTAAAAAAAATTATTTATTTTTTAAGAGATTGGGGAAGGAGGAGAGGGAGAGAAACATCAACATGTGGTTGCCTCTTGCATGCACCCTACTGGGGACCTGGCCTGTAAACCAGGCATGTGCCCTGTCTGGGAATCGAACCAGCAGCCCTTTGTTTCGCAGGCTGGCACTCAATCCACTAAGCCCCACCAGCCAGGGCCAAAGAACATCTTTTATGTACTAGGTAGATATCCAAGTGCTAGGGGATTGGCACTAAAGAAGTCCTTTCCCTCGTGGAACTCGCTATCTAATTTTTCTCTGCTGAGCTCAGCTTAAAATGATATCATGAATTTAAGTACTAAAATTATACTTTGCAAGATACCTTGCTAGTTGATCATTTGAAGGTTGAAGATCTCAAATCTGCTAACAACTGTTTTGAGGAGCATTCCAAGTAGTATTCACTTACTTGAGAGGCAGTCATAACAAGTGTAACATATGAATCAAGATATTTTTAATATTCTTTTTTACATATTTTTATTTACTGGTTTGAGAGAGAGAGAGGAAAGTGGGGAGCAAGAGAGAAGCATCGATTTGTTGTTCCACTTGTTTCTGCATTCATTGCTTACTTCCTGTATGTGCCCTGGCTGGGGATCAAACCCAGAACCTTGGAGTATTGGGACGGTGCTCTAACCAGCCAGCCTGCGCAGCCAGGGCCAGTCTTGTTAAGCTGTTTGCTAGGTCTCCCTGCCTGTTACTCGGAGCTTAAGTGCCGCACCCTCTGCTGCCTTCTGCCGCTGAAGAAGCACCTCGCTCCACTCGCACTCCAGGTTCTGTCCTCCCCTCATCTCCTCGCTCGGGCTGTGCTTGCCGCTGTCTCCCCTCTCTCGCGTCTGCAGTTTCTCTCACAACTGGATTGGTGTCTTCAACACGAAACTGTCTTAATACACTCCTTTTCAGACGTCCTTGACTCCACGTCTTCCTCAAGCTACTGCCCGATTCTCTGCTCCTTTTCGCAGCTAAACGTACTAAAAGAGCTGTCCTTACTCCATCCTCAGCCACTGCAGTTGGGCTTCTGTCCCTGAGACTGCTGAAATATCTTTGATCACGGTCCCCAAGGCCTTCTCTGACCAGGTCGAGTACATAATTCTCGGTCGTTACCCTGTTAGACCTTTGGGCAGCATTCCTTCTTGAAACACTTTTCTTGGACTCTGTAACACTATACCCAACCAGCTTATTTCCTAGTTGGTTATTAATTTTCAGTATTCTGTATAGCTTTCCTCTCTTTAACTCTCCTGAATGTTAGAATTACTTAAGAGTCTACCTTTGGCCGCCTTCTCTATCTACACTCTTCCCAGGTGATCTCATCTCTATGCCAAGGATTGCTAAATCTGCCTTTACCTCTATTTGACCCTGTTTCTTGTAGTCCCAGACTCGTATAACCTGCTGCCTACTTGACATTTCCATTTGATCAATAATAATGGTGGTTAGTGTTTACTGAGTATTTACTGTCGGTCAGGCAGTGTTCTGAGTACTTCACATGTGTTGTTTCACCTCATCATTTTTTTAAAAAAGATTATTTATTTGCCTTTTAGAGAGAGGGGAAGAGAGGGAGAAAAACATCAATGTGTGGTTGCCTCTCACGCACCCCCAACTGGGGACCTGGCCCACAACCCAGGCCTGTGCCCTGACTGGGAGTCAAACCAGTGACCCCTTGGTTTGTAGGCCAGCACTCAGTCCACTGAGCTGCACCAGCCAGGGCTGTTTTCACCTGATCTTGACAACCCTTTGAGGCAGCCACTGCTATTCCCAGGCAAGGAAACGATGCACTAAAGGACTTGGATATTTAATAGGTATATTAGGCTTACCATGTCCAAAAATCTTGATTTTTCCCTTGCTACTTATATTGGAATGACTCTGCTACTTATCCAATTTCTCAGGCTTGAAGTTTAAGAGTTACTCTTAAAGGGTAAGTCTTTCTACACTACCTCCAAAGTACCTTCAATGCAACTTTTCATCAATCCTACCGCCAAAGCCCCAGACTTACCCATTCTAATCTTTTGGCTGGACTACTTTGTCATCTTGCTTCTTACCTCACTAAAGGCCTATGGCCCATAGTTTGGCAACCCTTGGTAAACCATCACCATAGAGAAGCCCTTTCTGACCACCTTAAGTGTAAATAACCCCCACAGCCAACCCTCATTATTCCTTATTGCTCTAGTTTCTTTATTTGCTACATGTTTATTTTCTGTCCGCACTAGATTTGCAGCCTCACGGAGCAGGGATTTTTGTTGCCCCTTCACCTCTGCACCTTTGGAATCTACAGCACTGCCTGGCTATTCTCAGTAGGCAGTGGCTGAGTGACAGTGTCAGTCACACTTGAATTATGGCTGTAGACTGCTATCTGGTATCCCTTTACTTAGTCTCTTTCCTACTTTAATTCCTTATATGTGTGTACCATTTCCAGAATAAACTTGAAACACAGCTATGCTTCCTGCTGTTTAGTTTAGCAGCTCTGGCTTTGCCATTCTAAAATGGGCAAGGTTCTGGTAACTCATTTGTCGTTTATCTTGGCCCTGCTGTGGCTACGCCTTTCCGATCAAATCAGTTTTTACTAATCCTTGCATCCGACTTTTTTCAAGTATATTTTACTGATTGTTAACTACAGTTGGCCCGTTTTTTCTCCCCTTTCTCCCCCTTCGCCCGGTACCCCCCTTCTAACATCCCCCCTCTTAGTTCATGTCCATGGATGAGATCATACATATAAGTTCTTTGGCTTCTCCATTTCCCATACTATTCTTAACCTCCCCCTGTCTATTTTGTACCTACCATTTATGCTTCTTATTCCCTGTACCTTTTCCTCCATTCCCCTCCCTCCCAATTCTCCATTGATAACCCTCCATGTGATCTCCATTTCTGTAATTCTCTTCCTGTTCTAGTTGTTTGCTTAGTTTGTTTTTGTTTTTGTAGGGCCAGTTGACGATAGTTGTGAGTTTGTTGTCATTTTACTGTTCATAGTTTTGATCTTCTTTTTCTTAGATAAATCCCTTTAACTTTTCATATATTAAGGGTTTGGTGATGATGAACTCCTTTAACTTGACCTTATCTGGGAAGCACTTTATCTGCCCTTCCATTCTAAATGATAGCTTTGCTGGATAGAGTAATCTTGGATGTAGGTCCTGGCCTCTCATAACTGAATACTTCTCTCCAGCCCCTTCTTGCCTCTGTAAGGTTTCTTTTGAGAAATCAGCTGATAATCTTATACAAACTCCTTTCAAGGTAACTGTCTCCTTTTCTCTTGCTGCTTTTAAGATTCTCTCCTTATCTTCAATCATGGGTAATGTAATCATGATGTGCCTTGGTGTGTTCCTCCTTGGGTCCAACTTCTTTGGGACTCTCTGAGCTTCCTGGACTCCCTGGAAATTTATTTCCTTTGGCAAATTGGGGCAGTTCTCCTTCATTATTTGTTCAAATAAGTTTTCAATATCTTGCTCTTCCTCTTCTCCTTCTGGCACCCTTGTGATTCGGATGTTGGAATGTTTAAAGTTGTCCCAAGGTTCCAAAGCCTCTCCTCATTTTTTTGAATTTTTGTTTCTTCATTCTGTTCCTATTGGATGTTTATTTCCTTTGTTCCAAATTGTTGATTTGAGTCCTGGTTTCCTTCCCTTGACTCTTGGTTCCCTGTATATTTTTCTTTATTTCACTTTGCATAGCCTTCACTTCTTTATTTTTCCACTATACTCAATGATTTCTGTGAGCATCCTGATTACCAGTGTTTTGAACTCTGTATCTGATAGATTGGCTCTCTCTTCGTCGCTTAGTTCTTTTCTGGAGTTTTGCTCTGTTCTTTCATTTGGGCCTTATTTTCCTGGCGTACCTGTTCACGTAAGGGGCGGAGCCTTAGGTATTTGCCAGGGCAGAGCAACTGTTTTTCTACTTCTCAGTATTCCCCTTTCCCATTTATTCTTAATTAGCCATTGTCTATGCTTTATTTCCTTCAGAGGTGCATTAAAAACAATTTTTGTAGGTAGCGAGCCTCTGAGAATCTGAAGAAATCTGTTGTTTCTCGCCTGACAGGTGCCCATATATCAGTTTTGCTTGTGATTTTAGAGGAATTTCTAATCTTGCTCCTGCCTATGATCTCTTCTGCAACTAAGTTCATGCTTAGCCCGTTTCCTAAGGGAAGTGAATTCCCTTTCCTTGTGCTTTGTACGTATTCCCTCCCAGTGCTGACCTCCCATCCCTTTTCCATTTATTACTACTTTTTAAAAAAGATTTTGTTTATTTATTTTATACAGAGGGGAAGGGAGAGAGAAATAGAGGAAGAGAAACATCAATGTGTGGTTGCCTCTCATGAACCCCTGCACTGGGGACCTGGCCCTCAACACTGGCATGTGCCCTGACTGGGAATCAACCGGCGACCCTTTGACTCGAACGCTGGCACCCGATCCGCTGAGCCACACCAGCCAGGGCTGTAACTGAGTGTTTTCAGAAGAGCGATCTGTAGTTGCCTCTGTTTTGTCACTTTCTAGTTACACCTCAACCGCTGCACTTCTGCCTCTAACAGTGTGGCTTTGAAACTGGTTTTGGATGACCACTCACAGGTGACCTCTCAGTTTTGATGCCCAACTTGGAACTCCTCATTTGCATTCCTGACTGTGTTGTACTTGCTATGTGTGACCTTCCTTGGCCATTGCATCTCTGTCTCCTTCCTTGGCTCCCCTTTCCCCTGGACATTGTTAAGTGTAGGTATTTGAGGGGATCTGCCATTGACCCTCCTTTTCTCTCAGTATTTTCTCTCTGAATGATGGCATTCATACATTCATTGGATTAGATGTGTTTTCTCTAGACAACTTGGATAGGCATTTCAAATTCAAATGTGTAAGGTGGTCTCCCTTCTCGTTCCTGTAAACTTCCGTTGTATTCCTGTTGTAAATACCACCATAAACCTAATCAACCTGAGCCAAACACCTTCAGGTCTTTATTAATTCTTTTCATTCCCTTAACCCTTGATATTAAAACGTTGTCCATTTTGCCTCCTCGCTGTCTGCGGATTCTGCCTTTTCCCCAGGTCTCCAGTGCTACTGCAGTCATTTTATGACCGGTCTTTGTGCACCTGGTTTTAAAGACAGTCTCTACTTCCCCACCGCTGTCATAGTGATCTTCTGAGTATGTCAATCTAACCGTGCTTCTCTCGTGCCTAAAAATGTTGCTGGTGAACTACAGCCTTCAGGATAAGGCCCGTACTTCCTTAGAGGTAAACTTCAATCTCATGGAAGCGTTTAAGACCCTACGTGATCTGCCCCTGCTTCTTCCCCTCCTCCAGTATCTTATGCTCCTTTCCCACATTAGCTTAGGGCCTTAGCCACACCGAAGTGTTTGCAATTTTACTCCACGCCATGATCTTGTACCTCTGAGCCTTTGTGGATGTCATTCTCTCTGCCTATAGTATCTTCCTCACATCCCAACTGACCATCCTTGAAAAGATACTAGGTTTTTATTTTTTTCTGCAGTGGCTTTCCTAACACTTTCTCCTTGAGTGAGTTCCCTTTCTGCTATGTTTCTATATCTATTCCTCTAGCATAGCAGGCAACACACTGTATAACATGAATTTATTCATCTCTCGTTGATGGATTTTACCACATTGTTAAATGCAGAAGTCTTTTATCTCTGTCTTTATCTCTTAACCCTGAAATGGGCTTTCATACATGTATTTTAAGTGAATGAATGAATGAATGAATGAATGAATGAATAGATTTGGTCTGTCCTACCAGCCTGAAAACATTCCTGCTATGCATTTTTTTTTCTTTTAAGATTTTATTTATTTTTTAGAGAGGTAGGAAGGGAGGGAGAGAGGGAGAGAAACATCAATGTGTGAGAAACATCCATGGGTTGTGTCTCACATGCCCCCAATATGAGGCCTGGCCTGCGAGCAAAGCATGTGCCCTGACCGGGAATTGAACCGGCAGCCGTTAAATATGCAGGCTGGTGCTCAGTCCCCTGAGCCACACCAGCCAGGGCCCGCTATGCATTCTTAAAAGTGAGAATCATATTGTCTAATTCTTTGGAGTCCACTCATATATTCTACTACAGTGCTGTTACCACAGTAGATACTTAATGTTTTTTACTTTTTAAAAACATTTTGTTCATTTATTTTTAGAGGGAGGGGTAAAGAGGGAGAAAGAGAGGGAGAGAAACATCAGTGTGTGGTTATCTCACATATGTCCCCCTACTGGGGACCTGGCCTGCAACCGAGGCATGTGCCCTGACTGGGAATTGAACTGGCGACCCTTTGATTCACAGGCCGGCACTCAGTCCACCGAGGCATAATAGCCAGGGTGATATGTAATGTTTTTTAAACAGTTAATGTATTGCATGTCCTTTATTTTCATTTTACATACATTTATTGAGTGTCAAATTTGTGCCAGATACTAAGGAATACAAAAATGAGTAAGTAAACTGCTCTTGTCTCAAAGAATGAACATTCTGCAGGAGTCAGATACGTAAACACATTTTTTAATCTCCGGTGCTCCGCTCATCCAACACCCATTGGTTGACTGAGGACCCTGGTTCATCAGGATGACTCTCCAACCAAATGAGCCTCCTGGAAAGGGCTAGAATTTTTTTATTTGTAAATTGTAGTCAATGTAAAGTATAACATTAGTTTCAGGTGTATACCTGCATGATTAGACATGCATATCACTTACAAAGTAATCACCCTGATACATCTAGTGCCCGTCTGACACTGTATGCAGTTACTACAGCCTTGTTGACTATATTCCTTCACTGTGTTTTACATCCCCATGGCTCTTCTGGAACTGCCAGTTTGTACTTCTTAATCTCTTTACCTTTTTAACCCATCCCCCAACTGTCTCCCATTTGGCAACCATGAAAATGTTCCCTGTATCTATGAGTCTGTTTCTGTTCTGCTTGTTCGTTGCTTTTGTTTTTTAGTTTGAACATAAGTGAAATCATCTGGTGTTTGTCTTTTCTGTCTGACTTACTTCAGGGAGTGCTGTACCCTGTAGGTCCAGCCACGTTGTTGGAGATGCAAGATTGCATTCTTCTTTTTGTCTGAGCCGTATTCCTTTGTGTATATGCACCCTTCTTTATCCTTTCACCTCTTGACGAACACTTCGGTGTGTTACTTCCATATCTTGGCTATTATAAATAATGTTTCGATAAACATACAGATGTATATGTCTTTTCAATTTAGTGTTTTGGGTTTCTTTGGATAAATACCCAGAAGTGGAATTTGTCTCTTGTTACAGCCTTTGTTTGAAAGTCTACTTAGTCTGGTATAAATACTGCTACCCTATTTTTCTTGTTTGTTTCCATTTTCATGAAACATTTTTATTTTCTATTCCTTTGTAGCCTGTGTCTTTCAGTCTGAAATGAGTCTCTTGTAGACAGCATATGTTAGTCTTGTTTTGTTACCCATTCAGCCACTGTGTGTCTTTCGAATGGAACATTTAATTCATTTGCATTTAAAGTATTTGTTAATAGGTATGTAGTTATTGCCATTTTATTCATATTTTTTATCTTCTTAAAGAAGACCCCTTAACGTTTCTTATAATACTAGTTTGGTGGTGATGAACTTCTTTAGCCCTCTCTTGTCTGGGAAGCTCTTTATCTGTTCTTCAATTCTAAATGATGGTTTTGCTGGGTAGAGTAATCTTGAATGTAGGTTCTTGCTTTTCATCACTTTGAATATTTATTAGTCCCTGCAAAGTTTCTGTTGAAAAATCAGTCTTATGAGAACTCCCTTGTAGGTAACTAACTGCTTTTCTCTTGTTGCTTTTAAGATTGTCTCTTTAGCCCAGGCTGGTGTGGCTCAGTGGATTGAGCCCTGGCCTGAGAACCAAAGGGTCACCGGTTTGATTCCCAGTCAGAGTACATGCCTGGGTTGAAGGCCAGGTCAGGTCCCCAGTGGGGGTCAGTGGGGGGGCCTGTGAGATGTTTCTTGCACACTGATGTTTCTCTCCCTCTCTTTCTCCCTTCCCTTCTCCTCTGTTTAAAATAAATAAATAAAATCTTTTTTTTTTTTTAAGATTTTATTTATTTATTTTTAGAAGGGAAAGGATGGAGGAAGAGAGGGAGAGAAACATCAGTGTGTGGTTGCCTCTCACTTGGCCCCCACCGGGGACCTGGCCCACAACCCAGGCCTGTGCCCTGACTGGGAATTGAACTGGCGACCCTCTGGTTCACAGCCCTCGCTCAATCCACTGAGTTACACCAGCCAGGGCTAAAATCTTTTAAAAAATTAAAAAAAAAAGATTGTCTTTTTATCTTTAACCTTTGACATTTTAATTATGATGTGTCTTGGAGTGAGCCTCTTAGTGTCCATCTTGTTTGGGACTCTGTGCTTCCTGGACTTTTATATCTATTTCCTTCACCAGGTTAGGGAAGTTTTCTGCCATTCTTCTTCTTCTTTTTTTTTTTTTAAATATTTTATTTATTTATTTTTAGAGAGAGAGGAAGGGAAGGAGAAAGAGAGGGAGAGAAACATCAATGTGTGGTTGCATCTCGCACACCCCCAGCTGGGAACCTGGACTGCAACCCAGGCATGTGCCCTGACTGGGAATCGAACCAGTCAGTCCACTGAGCTACATCAGCCAGGGCTGCCATTATTCTTTTAAATAGGTTTTCAGTTTCTTTCTCTTCTTCTGGCACCCCCATGATGCAAATGTTGCTACGCTTGAAGTTGTCCCAGAGGCTTCCTATACTATCCTAATTTGAGCGGGGGCCATTCTTTTTTCTTTTTTTCCTGTTTTGATTGTGTGTTTTTTGCTTTCTTATGTTCCAAATCCTGCAGGGGTTGTTTTGTTTTGTTTTGTGTTTTAATCCTCACCCAAGGACATGCTTATTGATTTTAGAGAGAGGAACGGAGGGAGAGAGAAACATCAGTGTGAGAAAAAAACACCAATCAGTTGCCTCTTGTATGAACTCTGATCAGGGTTTGAACCCACAACCTACGTATGTGCTGTGATCAGGGATCGAACCTGTAACCTCTGTTGTATGGGCCCGTGCTCCAACTAACTGAGCCACTGCTCAGGGCCCAAATCACTGTTTTGATTCTTGGCTTTATCTATTCTACCGTCGATTTCCTGTAAATTTTTCTTCATTTTAGTTAGTGCATCCTTCATTTTTTTACTGGTTCTTTTCTATGGTTCCCATGACCTTTTTTATGCTGTAGAAGTTCTGCCTTCACCTACTCTTCCCCAAAGTTCACTGAGCATCCTTATGACCACCAGTATTAGGTAGGATGCTACATCTCCTGGTCTTGGTAGAGTGGCCTAATGGAGTGGGTGTTCTGTAGGTCCCAGTGGTACAACCTCCCGTGTCACCTGAGCTGGGCATTCCAGGTGCACTGTTCATGTGGGATGTATTCACCCACCTGTTGTAGTTGAGCCTTGATTGCTATTGGCACATCAGTGGGAGGGACTGACCGACCACAAGGCTGACCTGCTGTCAGGACTGGCTACCGCCACTGTGGAGGTTCCGCTGTGTAGGGTTCAATATCATGCAGCAGAACTCACCTTAGTGGGGTCCAGGTATCTGTTGAGCCCACCCTTTGAGTGTGTCACTTGTGAAGGTGCTTGGGTGGTGCTTTGGCATGGTCTGAAGCTGTCCACCGGGTATGCTGGCTCTGGGGCCTCCTTGGAGGTGCAGGCCAAGTTCAGGGGCTGCCTGCGCCCTGCCCTGCCTGGTGTCATCCAGCATGAGCTACAGAGCATTCTTCAGTTGGTTGCTACTTGGGCTGGTTGGAGGTGCCTGGGAAAGGCCAAGCTGAGAAACAAGACCAACTACCGCCAGTGCTGGGCCTGGAACCGCTGAGCAAGAGATACTGGACAGGGTATGCAGAGGCCAGATTGCTTGAGAGGTTTTTTTTGAAAAGTCAGCAGCATAAGCCAAGACAGACCATTTGTGTGGAAAAGCCAATGAACAGGGCTTGAGTGGGGCAGTAATTTGGGTGGGGCTGGGTCTCAGGGAATCACCAGTGCAGGGTGTATTGTGTTAGCCGGGTTGATGGAGTCTCAGCTATGGCCTTGCCTGCTGGCACTGTGGGGAGCAGGTGCCTCTGCTAGCACCTCCATCTGGGAGAAAGCTGCCCCTCTAGCCCTCGCCCTAATGCTAGTCAATTACGTTCCTCCCTGTGTATGTTCATGGTACCTTTCCAGCTGCTGTCCTTGCACTGGGGCTCAGGGAGTGCATCTGAGTAAGTCCAGGCGCAGGTCCTGGGACTCGGGAGCCCTCTGTCTCCCTCTGCTGGTTTTTCACAACCAGAACTTACCGGGACATCTTTACCCAGCACTGGAACCCTGGGTTTGGGGGAGCCTGGTGTGGAGCTGGGGACCCCTTACTCCTCAGGGGGCACCTCCGCAGCTGAAATATCCTTTCCAGTTTTTAACTGCCACTCGTGGGTGTGGGGCCAGCCCTTTCCACATCTCTGCCCCTCCTACCAGTCTGTGTGGCAGCTTCTTTTTATCCTTGGTTACAGGACTTCTGTTCAACCTGATTTCAGGTGATTCTGAATGACGATTGTTCTGTTTTCAGTGGTGACTTGGAGTGGTCGTGGCAGGTTCTGAGTACCTTGTTTACTTATGCTGCCATCTTGACTGGGTGCTCTTTCATTGCATTCTTAATCACTGGGAGCTAAGTGTGATTTAGTAGTGTTTTACAGTGCTCAAGGTGACAGGGAGGTATGGCAGTGTGAAAATGTTGGAGATGCAGTCTCCTAGGACATGGTTGTTTGGAAGGAATAGGTGTGACAAGGGCTTTTGCCTGTGCTCTATCTTGCAGTGCCGTGCTACTCAGACAGAGCCGTATTGGGAGGGGTGTGTGTGAAGAACGGCTGTTGGGCCCAGGTCCCAGGAGGTCGTGGTTGTGTGTGGCATGGTTTCTCCTGTGTGTCTCTTCAGGGTGTCCAGGGTTGTGGTGTTTGCCACAGTGCCAAACAGGACAGGGATTTAATTGAGGCCCCTTTTGTTCTCTTTCTTGTATGTATTTGGCATTAGCCTTTGATTTCTAGGCAAGTCTGAATCCTTCAGAAGCCAGACTGTTACCGTGTTTACTAAACCCTCCGGGAACCCGGTGTTTGAAGTGGGCGGTGGGAGCAAGACGAGAGTCAGGACAGACTTTGGTTGCAGCAGTTCCTTCTCGTTGTTTTTGGAGTTGGCTTTTACATTTTTGGGGGCTCTTACATGTGGACTTGGAAGTTCAGAGTTAGAGGACTAGAGAGAGTTCTTTGGCATAGCAGCGATGGCTTTTATTTTTGGCTAAATCGTCTGGATTATGTAAACAGTGGGTACTTTTTCTTTTTAAAGATTTTATTTATTTGTTTGTTTATTTATTTATTTATTTTAAAGAGAGGGGAAGGGAGGGAGAAGAAGAGGGAGAGAAACATCAGTGTGGGAGAGAAATACCATGGGCTGCCTCTTGCACACACCCCAGCCGGGGATTGGGCCCCGAGGCTCAAGCAGCCGAGCCCTGCTGGTCAGGGCAGCACTCTCTCTCTCTGAAGCGTGCTCCACGTGGTCAGCCGAAGTGAAAAGAAGGTTCTTTCGTGGAAATACAGTCTTTTTTGACTACTCCTTCTTTTCTTATTTCAACTATAGGACCGTAAGGGAAGAGTTGACTCTTTCCTCCCTTTTGAAAAGCACAGTACTTGCAAACTTCCAACGTGGAAGAGCCCGTGACAGCCCAGGGGTGCTGTGTGTTGGGCTCAGCGCAGCTGAGGTCGTAGTCACGTTTTGTGAGAGTTTGAAAAGCAGAAAGGTGGCGAAGGTGGCTGATCACAGACGTAGCCGTGTGGGTCTCATTTCTTTCACAGAGTAATGATCGTTTATTACCTCAACTGCTTGTTACTCTTTCTGTTGGTTATGGTATGTGTGGTTATAGAACTGTCTTTCATTGCAGCACTTGAAGCATAAAATTCATGCATTTAGCAATATAGTCCTCTGGTAAGTGTGGGAAGCCTCAGATGTCTTGGCAATGCCTGTACTAGCAGGTGTTCCGTGAGGACAAAAGAGTGAATTAAATCAGAAGTTTTAAGGGTTTGGAGATGCTCATCATGTTGCTTTAATAGTAGTTGAAAGAAGAGCAGATTTTGTACTGAAGATGTTTTATTTGATTCCTTTAAGTATTTATTTATAGTTTTAAATTGTAAGTGTTATGGTAGGAAGTTCATTGTAACTAACTGATCTGAGCAAATCATTTGGCCCCAACAGAGCTTCAGTTTCTAAAACCACATCATTAATGGATGTTGTCTTACAGTCTTCTGAGTGATTTTACATAATTTGCATATTTTATTTCCTCGTTACAGCAGTCCAGTAAAGAAATTAAGATGTTAAACTAGTAATTGACTTGACTAATATCAAACAGCCTGCATACGCTAGAACTGAGACCTCAGACGAGCCCCTCACACTCAGTGAGTGGTTCACGTGCCAACAGATGGGAGGATTGAACGGCCCCCTCTGAAATTCTAAGATGCTGTAATATTTTTCAAAAAGATGTTTTATTTATACTTATTATTTTTAGAGAGCGGGAAAGGGAGGGAGAAAGAGAGGGGGAGAAACATGGATCAGTTGCCTCTTCTAGGCACTACGACCCAGGACCAAACTCGAAACCCAGACATGTGCCCAGACTGGGAATCAAACCAGTGAACGATGCCCAACCTGCGGAGCCCCATCCAGGGCATTTTTTAAACAATATCTGAGGCATTTACCATGGACTGTTTTCTTTGTCTGCTTTTTTTCAAAGTACATTTTTGGATTACTATTTTAAATACCTTTTTTCCTGCCCAAAAGTACACTTAAAAATTAACAACATGAAACTTCCTTTATTGTGATAAGATTTTTGGTTGTGTCTTGTGAGTTTGGTCTTGTTTTGCTTGTTTGTTTGTTTGTTTGTTTACAAGTATAAACACTGAAAAGTCACCCCAGAAGTTTATTTGAGATTAAGCTCTACATGTCTCAGGTTACCCTAACTTGTTTTGAGATGAAGAGAGAGATTTTTTTTCATATTCACAAATGATGATCACAGTAGAATTTATTTTAAATTTTATTCAATGATTAAAGAAGAGACTGTAAAAAGTAACATGTATTCCTTAAATTTAGGTTTAATTCTTATAATTATAATACTTTACAAAGGAATATCTTAAAGAATAATTGCAGGTTTTCTAAACAGTTACATGCTTCAATAATTTTAACAGTCTTAAGAGCGAGAACCTTTTTAGATTCTAGTGACTAGTGTCTCAGTCGCATTATATTCAAAGTCTTGGCCTCAAACATTTTGCCTCTCAAAAGCATTTAAATTTAAGAGCTGAACCTGCTAATTTGTCTAAAAGGTTGCCTGTGTCTTTTAATATGTTACTGGTTAATGAGCGGTAAGCAGGTCAGCACCTGAGTCGAGCTTTAGACTAGCTGGGGAAACAGCTCCTCAGGAAACCCACAGGTGTGGCCCAGGTATGTGCGGTCTTTGCCCCGGAGAGGGGATCCGGAGCTTTAACTGTTGGAGCTTTGTTTGTGTCGGCGTACGTTGGAGGTTCAAGAAAATCTGTTCCTGCGTCCTTAGTTTTTTCTTGTCGGGTATGGATTTTGTTACTGGAACCTGAAGTTCTCTCTCTCTCATCTCTCTCTGGTAGGAACTCCTAGTCTCTGAATCAGTGAGTTTCTATTAATCAGTTTGTTTAAGTAGACCATCTTTTGTGAGAACATGTTCAAAATAGGTTTAATCCTTGGTATTTTTTTTTTTTATAAAGGGCAGGTTAAAAGTGAGGAGTAGGAAGTTTTTGCCTGTTCTAACTGAAAATAAGATGATTCCCTGCATTATTTTTGAATGAATTTCACCCTGCACGTCATCAGTTCATGATCGCTTTCACAGATGCTGCTGCCCACCATTAAGTCTCTTATCACAGGGCACTTTAAACGATGCCATGGAATGCCATGCTGAGAGCCTTTGAGTCTCAAATGTATGGACATCACATCTAAATGTCAATTCCTGAGTTAAAGAATTGACAACTATGGAAACTTCAGTCTCTATTAATGTTTAGCGAGTCAGAGATTATGACACTGTTTATGTAACTCCTCATGTGTTTGTAGACTTAACTGCTTGTTGAAAAGATTTGTTTTACTGGGGCTGTATATTTCTGCCATTGTACTGATTTGAATACTTGAATTAAAGTTCTTTAATTGTTTTGGGCTGCATCTATAGTTTGAACTGTAGGACTGTCCCCTGGGTCCTATGCATCAAAGATGACATTTCAGTGTATTGTTCAGTTACACACAGCTCCTGTCTGTAATAACGCTGTATGCCTGGGTCCGTTTATCTCAATAGCAGTTATTTTAAATATCCATGTCAATGATGATGATTAATACATGTCATCGTTTTTGTCTCCTCTGGGCATTTCTTTAGGATTTGTTTGCCTTTGTGTTTTGGTTTCTGATTTTAAAATAATTTTCCTTTGTTGTAGGATGAGCAGTTCTTAGGTTTTGGCTCAGATGAAGAAGTCAGAGTACGAAGTCCCGCAAGGTCTCCTTCAGGTACGGCCGGTGAAGTGCATGGCGCCTTTAAGTTTTGTTTGTTAAGAGACTGTGGCTCCCCCTGCCTTCTTTGGATGTAAAGGATGGTCTTAAATGGTAGTGTTTTGTTTTTTGTTTTTTTGTACATCTTTCCTTTTCCCTCACACTAAGTAAGAAATGGCTTGTGACATGCAGCTCTTCATGGGGCTGGCTCTGTCAGGCCTCTCTGTGGGAACCACCTGTGGTGTGGCAGGTAGACTTCCCATGGGGTGATTGGAAAATCTGGCAGGCAAATAGAAGGTACCTACTAAAAGCAACCTTCGATTTACATATTTTGAATTATGCGGTAGTGTATATGACTTTGGTAATAATTTGGCCAGATGAAATTTGGTCTGTTACTGTGAAAGAACTAAAAACAAAATATTAGCAGTGTGTGAACTGTTTTACCCAGTTCTGGAAAGAGTGTATTAAAATAAAACAAAAATGATATGGGGCATTTCCATTTATAAACAATATTTTTGTCATTGTTCTCACTAAGAAAATATCTAGAATGTCTTGAAATTCTAGACGTATAGCTAGTTTTCTGACAGGTATTAGTGGAAATAACATGTAATGGTTTGCAGCACTCCGTTCTGTTCTGTTCTGAGTAGGAGAGACCTATAGATCTTTTGATGAATAAAACATTCCTTATCTGTGCTGCTCTTCTGAATTTTTGGATGATTTTTTAAAAATTTCATGTGGACAGACAATCTAGTTAAATATGTTGTTAGCTTTGTTTTTGCTCTTTGACATTGGTAGTTGGTGATGTTTGTTAGCATTTGGGTTTTATTTGAGCTGTCATGTTATATATATATAGTGATCTAATTCAAACACATGACAATTTTTCCTCTCCCAAATGGTGATGGTATTGTCATTATAGTTGGGAGAAATTAGTAGGTAGGACCCCAGTATTTGTGCCATTTAGACAGTAGCAATGTTCTCTTGAACATGTTGGTGAAACCCTAACATTTCATATCGGAAAGTGATTTGAGAGATCCTCTGGTCCAACCCTTACTTATACATGACAGAACGAGGCCCAGAAGATACATGGGGAGCAATTACTTACAACTGACTTGTGAGCTCTTTGAGTGTGTTGTGGACTATGGAAGTTCGCAGCAGAACCGGACTCTTCTCTGTTCTGCTTTTTCTATTTGTCCACCAAAAGCTTCTTCTAAAAGTTGGATAGGAGAGGTCTTCAGAACTAACAAAGCCCTGTGAGTGGCCAGGTTCAAGTATACCATGGTGATAAGGAATCTTGTGATGTAGCTGGGTAGGGGTTCATTTTGATAATTTACAACCCTTTCTTGATGGTCTCCTCTTAAGTTTTTTTTGTTGGCTCTCAGTCTCTCTTGAATGTTGTCTTGGATTTTAAAAAACCATCTGGATATGTTTCATTATTTAAAAAATGAAACATAGTTTCTCTGCTGTCTCAGTCTGTTACTTTTTTGTAATTAGCATATATTGGAGAATGGATTCGTGAATCCTTTATTAAGAGAAGTCTCAAGTTAACTGGTGAGGAGAGCAATTATATTTAGAGAGGTAAACACCAAGCCCGCTGTTGACTTCTGCTCTGTTAGAAAGTTCCATAGTCGAAAATGTTCATAAAGGCATACCTCTCTTTTGGCTCCTGTTAGGGAAGGTTTTAAGTCTCAGAAGAATGTTGAGTTAAATAGAACATTAAAAAGCCAGGAAGGAAGAGAAGATATGATAGACTAGGCGACTCTTAATACATTTGGAAAATACAAGTATATACAAAAAATTTTAGGAAAATTTTGTTTTCTTGAGTCTCCTGATAAGTAGCACATTGAGCTGATTTACAAATTGTCAAGTTCTTTTATTTAGAAGAAATATGATTTAATAAATTGTTGATTTGCTCTAATATCAATTAAAGTTAAATCTTTTTGTAACTCCAGACTAACTAGTTCAAGAACCTGTAGGTAGGAGAACAGATTAATGGCATACCATCATGCCATGTCCCTGATTAGGTTACATGCTACTGAGTTCAGTGATGATTTTCTGGTGTCTCCTGAATGAATGCTTTTCTAGTCAATAAAACTTTTTTAGTTTACTGTGGCAAAACATTGAAAACATAGGATGCCTTTCTCTATGGAAGTTGGTTGTTTAATTGAAGAACACTTTGTTCAAACTTATTAAAGCAAAAATTCTGAATTGAAAAGATGAGTTACTGTTAACATGTTCTCAGTGTTACTCTTGGTGGAGAATACGGAAAAGGTAGTACAGATGTTTTTTTAACGTTTCTTTTTGAAATCAGAAAAAACCTTGATTGCCTGAAGTTGTAGGAAAATCACTTTCGTATTTATATAAATTGCTCAGTTGAAAAACTTTTATGTTAGTTTTTCTATCCAAAAAGTAGTTAAATGTTCTTTTAGGTGGAATGTTATTTAGTTGATTTCTTTGAGAAAGTTTCTGGGGAAAAGAAACTAAGCACAATTAAGATTTTATTGACTCATTAGACTCAAGTAGAGTTCAGTACCAAGTGGCTTGTGCTAAATTATATTCAGCTTAGTTAAGACCTGAACTGAAAAGCTAAATATATGCTCTTCATTGTTTAATTTCTGTACACAGTTAAAACTAGTCCTCGAAAACCTCGTGGGAGACCTAGAAGTGGCTCTGACCGAAATTCAGCTATCCTCTCAGATCCATCTGTGTTTTCCCCTCTAAATAAATCAGAGACCAAACCTGGAGATAAGATCAAGAAGAAAGATTCTAAAAGTATAGAAAAAAAAAGAGGAAGACCTCCTACCTTCCCTGGAGTAAAAATCAAAATAACACATGGAAAGGACATTCCAGAGTTACCAAAGGGAAACAAAGAAGATAGCCTGAAAAAAATTAAACGGACACCTTCTGCTACATTTCAGCAAGCCACGAAGATTAAAAAATTAAGAGCAGGCAAACTCTCTCCTCTCAAGTCCAAGTTTAAGACAGGGAAGCTTCAAATAGGAAGGAAAGGGGTGCAGATTGTACGTCGGCGAGGAAGGCCTCCGTCCACAGAAAGGATAAAGACCCCTTCAGGTCTCCTCATTAACTCTCAACTGGAGAAGCCCCAGAAAGTCCGGAAAGACAAGGAAGGAACACCTCCACACACAAAAGAAGACAAGACAGTAATCAGACAAAGCCCTCGAAGGATTAAGCCAGTTAGGATTATTCCTTCCTCTAAAAGGACAGATGCAACAATTGCTAAGCAGCTCTTGCAGAGGGCAAAAAAGGGGGCTCAAAAGAAAATTGAAAAAGAAGCAGCTCAGCTGCAGGGAAGAAAGGTGAAGACACAGGTCAAAAATATTCGACAGTTCATTATGCCTGTCGTCAGTGCCATTTCCTCACGGATCATTAAAACCCCTCGGCGGTTTATAGAGGATGAAGATTACGACCCTCCAATTAAAATTGCCCGACTAGAGTCTACACCGAATAGTAGATTCAGTGCCACATCCTGTGGATCATCCGAAAAATCAAGTGCAGCTTCCCAGCACTCCTCTCAGATGTCCTCAGACTCCTCCCGATCTAGCAGCCCCAGTGTTGATACCTCCACAGATTCTCAGGCCTCGGAGGAGATTCAGGTCCTTCCTGAAGAGCAGAGCGATGCCCCTGAAGCTCATACTCCACTGCCTATTTCCCAGTCCCCAGAAAATGATAGTAATGACAGGAGAAGCAGAAGGTACTCTGTGTCAGAGAGAAGCTTTGCATCCAGAACGACGAAGAAAGCACCAGCCCTGCAAAGCGCCCCCCAGCAGCAGCCCTCCTCTTCACCGCCCCCACCGCTCCTCACCCCGCCCCCGCCACTGCAGCCCGCCGCCGGCATCTCTGACCACACGCCTTGGCTCATGCCTCCGACGATCCCTTTAGCGTCACCATTTTTGCCTGCTTCTGCTACTCCCATGCAAGGAAAGCGAAAATCTATTTTGCGAGAACCGACATTTAGGTGGACTTCTTTAAAGCACTCTAGGTCAGAGCCACAATACTTTTCCTCAGCGAAGTATGCCAAAGAAGGTCTTATTCGCAAACCAATATTTGATAACTTCCGACCCCCTCCACTAACTCCTGAGGATGTTGGCTTCGCGTCCAGTTTCTCCACGTCTGGAACTGCTGCGTCAGCCCGGCTGTTTTCGCCGCTCCACTCTGGAACGAGGTTTGATGTGCACAAAAGGAGCCCTCTTCTGAGAGCACCAAGGTTTACTCCCAGTGAGGCCCACTCTAGAATATTCGAGTCTGTCACCCTACCTGGTAGTCGGACTTCTGCCGGGGCGCCTTCCGCAGCGGTGTCCGGCAGAAAACGGAAGAGAAGAGTGTTCAGCCCTATTCGGTCTGAGCCAAGATCCCCTTCTCACTCCATGAGGACAAGAAGTGGGAGGCTTAGCGCTTCTGAGCTGTCACCTCTCACCACACCGTCTTCTGTTTCTTCCTCATTAAGCATTTCTGTTAGTCCTCTTGCCACTAGTGCCTTAAACCCAACCTTTACTTTTCCTTCTCATTCCCTGACTCAGTCTGGGGAATCTGCGGAGAAGAACCAGAGACCGAGAAAGCAGAGCAGTGCTCCAGCAGAGCCGTTTACATCCAGTAGTCCTGCCCCTCTCTTCCCGTGGTTTTCCCCCGGCTCTCAGACTGAACGGGGGAGAAATAAAGACAAGGCCCCTGAGGAGTTGTCCAAAGATCGAGATGCTGACAAGCACACGGAGAAGGACAAGAGTAGAGAGAGAGACCGGGAGAGAGAGAAAGAGAATAAGAGGGAGTCAAGGAAAGAGAAAAGGAAAAAGGGATCAGAAATTCAGAGTAGTTCTGCTTTGTATCCTGTGGGTAGGGTTTCCAAAGAGAAGGTTGTTGGCGAAGATGTTGCCACTTCATCTTCTGCCAAAAAAGCAACAGGACGGAAGAAGTCTTCATCACTTGAGTCTGGGACTGATACTGTTTCCGTGACTCTTGGGGATACAACAGCTGTCAAAACCAAAATACTTATAAAGAAAGGGAGAGGAAACCTGGAAAAAACCAGCCTGGACCTCGGCCCAGCTGCCCCATCTCTGGAGAAGGAGAAGACCCTCTGCCTCTCCACCCCTTCATCCAGCACTGTTAAACATTCCACTTCCTCCATAGGCTCCATGTTGGCTCAGGCAGACAAGCTTCCAATGACTGACAAGAGGGTTGCCAGCCTCCTAAAAAAGGCCAAAGCCCAGCTCTGCAAGATTGAGAAGAGTAAGAGTCTTAAACAAACTGACCAACCCAAAGCACAGGTACTCTTTTCCATGTTGCCTGTTAAAATCCACAGACTGTCAAGCCCCCTATGAGCAAGCTTTAGGCTAAGTGTTTTAGTTACATCTTGTTACGGGAATCAGGAAGAGGTTAGAGGAAGTAGTGGCGTTTTGCAGTGGTCCTTTAAGGACTGGTAGGATTTTGATAGGTATAAAATGATAGGGTGGAACATTTTATGTGGAGGGAACAGTGGGTAGAGAAGCATTTCAGGTACGGTGACTGGCTGGACTGGTGTGTGCAGGAAAGTGATGGACTGAGACTGAAAGGTAGGTTGGGGCCATGTGACAGAGAATGCTGGGCTGTTTGCACTTAACGGGTCTGGTGTATTGCAATGTGTGACTTACTTAAGTTTGAAGGTGCATTTCAGTAGTCCAGTTGTTTTGCTGTTTACTGTAGAAATGGGGTGGGTGGGTGCAGATTCCCATCCTCTGAGTAGTACGTGGTTAGAGCAGTAGATAACAGGTGTTTACAGAGTACATGTGAGAAGCATTTGGCCTTAAGTGGTGGGGCAGAAAAGCTGTAGAGCTGAGTTAGTTGAGAGGAAGACACACAGATTTTTACAAAGAACAGCAACTTTTTTTTCCTTTTTACACAGTGAGCTAGGCACTGGTCTCTTCTGAGAAAACCTGCTGATCCCTTGGGTTCTTTTTAAAAAATTGTCATGTAGATGCATATTTGTGTAAACATATCAAGTTAGGTTACAGTGACCACAAACTTAGGTTTTTAGTGTTGCTCAGCCTAGGGCTGTATTTTAGTAATTCCACCAGTTGAGAGTTCAAGCAGGGACTCCCCTGTGGCGTTGTTCTGGATGTTTGTGGTTGGCCCCCCAGCGCTAAGAGCAGGGCCCTGAAATGCGAGGCGTTTCTGTTTGGAGCCCTGGCCCTTACACTCCACTTACAGGTTGTTCCCTCTTCTCTGTTGGTCACGGAAGTGTAAGAGATACTCTGTGGTTGTGCTGAGCTCTTTGGCAGTGTAGACTGGCAGCTTAAACTTTGGGGGAAATTTTTAAGTAGTATAATTGGAAATAAAAATTTAGTTGATTTCTGTGTTTTTTTTTCTGCCAATTTTAGGATACAGAAGTAGTTGATTCCTGCATATTGATATGGCTTATCAGCTAGAAATAACTGCAGTGATTCTAGATGAGAATAAGTTAATCTAAAATGCCTTGGCTTCATTTAATTATATTTTCAACATATATGGTTGTTATTGTTTGTGTTTGGCTTGCCTCATATTTAGGGTCAAGAAAGTGATTCATCAGAGACCTCCGTGCGAGGACCCAGGATTAAACACGTCTGCAGAAGAGCTGCTGTGGCCCTTGGTCGGAAACGAGCTGTGTTTCCTGATGACATGCCTACCCTGAGTGCCTTACCATGGGAAGAGCGGGAGAAGATTTTGTCTTCCATGGGGAATGATGGTAGGTCAGGGATGTCAGCCTTGAAGTCGTAGCACACACTTGATTTGTTTGCTGGTCATTCCTGGGATGCCTAGTAGGCTCTTCATAGCATTATGCATTAGCCCGGGTCCTCTACACAACAGAGGGCAAGGGAGGGTTAAATGCACATCTATTAGAGGAAATGCCTATGAGGGAAAATGGGGAGGGAGCAAGGGAAGGCTGGGAGAATTTCAAACTGTCCTGCAAATCTGACTAATGAGGGAGGAAGGGAATATTTGGGCAGAATCTTTCTAGATTGCCATGCAGTATAAAAAAGTTTGACAAGACTGTCCTTGAGCAAAAGTTGACTGCCAGAAGAATCTTGTGCCCTGCCATGCTCAGTCCCTGCCTGGGAGCAGCTCCCATGTTACGTGTGGGCTCTGTACCACTGGGTCTCAGCACTCAGCAGCTGGGGCCTTGGTCACCCACGCTCCCTGCGGTTGGAGGTTAGTGAGGCACATTCTCATGGTTGTCAGATAGTTCTTAAATGATAGGTGACTGTTCATATAAAATTTAGTGGTTTAGAGAATCTCCAGAAGCATTCAATTCATATTCTTTTTTTTTTTGTAAGATTTTTAAAAATTTATTTTTACAGAGAAGGGAAGGGAGAGAAACATCGGTGTGCAAGAGACACCCTAATCAGTTGCCTCTTGCAACTGACCCACAGCCCGGGCATGTACCCAGACTGGGAATCAAACTGATGACCTGTCGGTTTGCAGGTCGGCACTCAATCCACTGAGTCACACCAGCCAGGGTTCAATTCATATTCTTGAACTTTAGGTTAGATGGTGTTTTGTTTTCAGTGTTTAGATTTCTGCTTTCATTATGTTGCAAGTTACAGGCATTTAACAACATTTAAATAATTAAACAGCTCCAAGTTCATTTGAATATTTGTATTGTATTTCATTTTTGGAGTCGCAATGAAAACAACCTTAGAATGTATATAATAATATAAATTGATATTGAGGGTTTCTGCCTGTACTCCCAAGAGGGAATTAGATACTTCCTCAGAACTAATAACATATTTCTTTAACAGATAAGTCGTCAATTGCTGGCTCAGAAGATGCTGAACCTCTTGCTCCACCCATCAAACCAATTAAACCTGTCACCAGAAACAAGGCGCCTCAGGAACCTCCAGTAAAGAAAGGACGGCGATCAAGGCGGTGCGGGCAGTGTCCTGGCTGCCAGGTGCCTGAGGACTGTGGTGTTTGTACTAATTGCTTAGACAAGCCCAAGTTTGGTGGCCGCAACATAAAGAAGCAGTGCTGCAAGTGAGTGGGTGTCTTACTCCGAGGCGTTGACTTCCCCGCCGCGAAGGTGGTTTTGGTGCAGAGATGAGTCAGGAAACTAAGTACTGAGTTTTCGAGTTGCACGATTAATTGCATAGTTGGATTTTGCAGTGTGGCTAGGTTTGGGCTGTGCTTGAGTAAGAAATACTCTGCAATAATGTTGTCTGATAGAACATTCTGCAGTGGTGGAAATGTTAAATTTTATCTGCTCAGTTCAGTATGGTAGCCATTAGCCAAATGTATTGGCTATTGAACACTTGAAATGTGGTTAGTGACTGAGGAACTACATTTTTTATTTCACTTAATTCAATTTAAATTTTTTATTAGTTATTTATTTTTAGAGAGAGGGGAAGGGAGAAAGAGAGGGAGAGAAACATCAGTGTGTGGATGCCTCTTGCATGCCCCCTACTGGGAACCTGGCCCACAACTCAGGCATGTGCTCCGACTGGGAATTGAACTGGTGACCCTTTGGTTTGCAGGCTGGCACTCAGTCCACTGAGCCACGCCAGCCAGGGCTATTTCACTTAATCTTAATTAATTTAAACTTAAATGGTTACATGTGCCTAGTGGCTACCATATAGTGCACGTCTGGGAGGTTTCTGCTTGAAAACTGATACATTTAGTCATAGTATTTATTAGATCAACTGAAATTACCTTTATCTTTATGGCTTTTAGGAAATATTGGTAATATCTTGTATATGTCTCTTTGCTCTCTCAATATTTTCATGCATATGGAATTTTTGATATGGAAGTTTTGGTTATCTTTAGTTTGTCTATGGATGCACTTTCTGCCCTCTGGGGTAAGTTGTTTAAAGTTGATCAAAAGAGTTGCACAAACAGAAATTTTGGTGACTGAGCATCTCATAAAGTACCTGGCATGAGGACTAGATATTACCAACAGATACTTTCTGAACGAATGAGTAACTTGAGTTCATCTGCATGAAATGTGGTTGGGAGAAATGTGCGTTGCTCACTTCCCAGGAGGCAGTTTCTAGGAGACCACAAGTAGCTCTGTGCTGTGGTTCAGTCTGGCCTTAGGCAAGAATTTTGCCTCAGTCCCATTTGTGTGAAGGAGTGAGAATTCGTAGATCAGCACAAAGATATGCGCTAGCAAGATAAAATTACACTAAGTTTAGGGGTTGAAATGATTTGGTTCAACTTTACACTTCACATTAGGTCTGAGATTCCCTAAATTGAGGAGCGGAGTCCTGGCTTGGACCTGCAGCATTGCGGTGCAGGCAGAGCACTTGCTGGGTGATTTTAGTCCATTTTGTGTGGAGATCACTAAATGAATATTAACCTTGTAAGGAAACAGAACTGATTTGATAATAAGAGATATCAACCAATCATTTTGCGTGTGGTGCAAATCAGTACTAGGTTGTAAGAAATTTGAGTCTCATTTTAAAAATAATTTGGTAATTGCTCTTTTTTAGATCATAAAGGTAGGTAAAATTGCTGATTAAAGCATTCAGAGCTTCAGATTTAACCTTAAGTAATTGAGCATTCCTTTTTCAACTCTCAAAATGAAGCTGAATATTCACTGTTCTTGTAGACAAATTAACATTTGTTCAGATTGCTTCTCTTCTAAATTTTGTTTACTTTATGGTAACCCTTGTTATCCCAGGATGAGAAAATGTCAGAATCTACAGTGGATGCCTTCCAAAGCCTATCTTCAGAAGCAAGCAAAAGGTGATGTGAAAAGCTCTTCCCCAAAACGCTTCTTGCTTGAATGCCATTTGGTTGTATACATCTCGTGTAAAAAGAGTACTAGTTTTGTTTTGTTTTCTTTTCTTTTCAAGTACCGCTCTTTCCCAGGAGTTGATGGTTGTTGCAGCTTGGTTGATGAACATAGGGGTTCATTTTACTATACGCTTTACCTTGGTGTGTGTTTGAAAATTTCCATAATCAGGCATTTTTAAATTCACATAAAAATTACAGTTTATTCCATTCCCTAGAGCAATAAAAGTATACCTATTTTACCTGACCATGTTGGCATGAACTATTCTGAGCCTCTTCAGTGTTAGCTTTAGCTGCAGGAAACTGAGAATAAGATTATGTTACATTCCCGTACTTCTACTTTAACTAAACTTTTTCTTGCGTGTAGATAAATAATCATGTTTTTTCCCTAGCTGTGAAAAAGAAGGAGAAAAAGTCCAAGACCAATGAAAAGAAAGAGAGCAAAGAGAGCAGTGTTGTGAAGAGCCTGGTGGACGCCAGCCAGAAAGCTCCCCCATCAGCAAGAGAGGATCCTGCCCCCAAGAAGAGCAGCGGTGAGCCTTCTCTGCGAAAGCACGTCGAGGAAAAGGGTGAAGAAGGGCCTGCCTCTGCCCCAGGACCCGAATCCAAACAAGTTACCACTCCAGCTTCCAGGAAGTCCAGCAAGCAGGTCGCCCAGCCAGCACCAGTCGTGCCCCCACAGCCACCTAGCGCGGCGCCACCAAGAAAGGAAGTTCCTAAAACTGCTCCTAATGAGCCCAAGAAAAAGCAGCCTCCACCACCAGATTCGGGTGAGTGAGGAAGGCAAGAAGGACCTGCTGAATGAGAAGTCCTAGCAGAAAACATTGATATCTTAAACAGCATTTGGAAATCTGAAATGTATATTTTTTACCGTTTCGGTGCAAGAAAATTAGCTCTTTTAACCATGATATAGTAATAAAGAAACAGAAGCAAAAAAGAAACCAGTTAAATTGGTCTTGATTTCCTATTTAATGCCTAGAGTCTAAATAGTTTTCTCTTTTCTAATACCCTTTTCTTCACAGGCCAATCAGCCCTAAAGTAGTGATTGCTATTTAGCATTAACTGTGAATTTAATAGCATCTGACTACAATTTACTTTGGATTCTTTAGGTCCAGAGCAAAGCAAGCAGAAAAAAGTGGCTCCTCGCCCAAGTATTCCTGTAAAACAAAAACCAAAAGAAAAGGTGAGAGATTTGTTTCTCTGCCATTTCTCAGGGATGTGTCCTGTTCTGTAGGAAAATAGCCTTGTTCTTGACATTTACGTGACTGAATGAAGCCGCATTTTTGTTTCTATGTAGATGGCAGTGGAATTTAGGCTTTGGCTCATACCTACTTTTGTCTCTCTCCCCTTGTTGATTTTCCCTTCCTTGTGGCCTACATGCTTATGCTTATGTTTATGCTTACGCTACATGCCGTTTAGCATAATTGTTTTTTGCTGTCAATATCCTTCAGCAATATTTGTAATAATCCCTTCTTCTGTGCACTGTTTTATTATGTGGAGAGACAGAGTTATATCTTTAAGAGTCTTCTGGCTCTTTTCACCGTCTTTCTGTGCCACCACAATGGTGCACATGCGTATCCTGGCTGATGCCCTCAAAAGCATCAGCAGTGCCAAAAAGAGAGGCAAACACTAGGTCTTTATTAGGTCATGCTCCAGAGTCATTGTCTGGTTTCTAACGGTGATGAGGAAGCGTTGACCAGTTTGAAATCATTGATGATCACAGCTGGGAAAACTGTCAACCCTCTTAGGCAGGTTAAACCAGTGTGGAGTGATCAGCCCAAATCTGATGTGTGACTGAAAGGTCTAGAAAAATATGGCAGAATGACTTGCCCTGTCCCATCAGTTTGGTTTCCCTGTACTGACAACCTCAGCGGGCAGCTGGACCACAAAGAAGCAGGATGAAAACACACAGGGGCAAAAGTCCTGTGATTCTTCTAGGAATGTGATACAGACATGCAAATAAAATGCCTCAAAGGAAAAAATCTTTTTTCTTTTCTTTATTTATTTTTTAATTACTTTATTGTTGTTCAATTACAGTTTGCCTTTTCCCCCCTCCACTCCCCCCCCCATGGAAAAAATCTTCTGAAGAGTACTTCACTGTTTCTGTAGGATACTTAATGTTGAAAACTTGTTTTCCAGATCTATTAGTGAGATTTCTCATCTGCATTATTTTCTGTTGGAAAGCTGAATGCCAGTCGAGTGTGGTTTTGTTCTTTGTTTATCTCCTACCCCTGTAGGAAAAGCCTCTTCCGGTCAGTAAGCAGGAGGGCACAGGCACTTTGAACACCCTCAGCACTCACTCCAATGGCAGTAGTTCTAAGCAGAAAATCCCGGCAGACGGAGTCCACAGGATCCGAGTGGACTTTAAGGTACAAGTGTTTAGTGATCACATAGTGTATTAAGTGTCGTGGACTTTTTTTGAAATAATTTTTTTTCAATTATAGTTGACATACAATATTATATTAGTTTCAGGAGTACATCCGCGTGATTAAACAGTTATATAACTTACAAACTGATCACCATGGTAACCCTACTATCTATCTGGCACTGTATGTAGTTATTGCGGTGTTATTGATTCTATTTCCTATGCTGTACTTTACAACCTGTGACTGTTTTGTAACTGCCAATTTGTGCCTCTTAACTCCTTCACCTTTTCCACCCATCCTCCAAACCCCTCTCCCATCTGGCAACCATCCAGATGTTCTCTGTACCTATGGGTCTGTTTCTGTTTTGTTTATTTTGTTCTTTAGATTCCACATATAAGTGAAATAATCTGGCATTTGCCTTTTGTCTGACTCACTTCACTGAGCACAGTACCCTCTAGGTCCATCCCTGTTGTTGCAGATGGCAAGATTGCATTCTTTTTTTATGATTGATATTTCATTGTGTATGTGTACCACATTTTCTCCGTCCATTCACTTATTGATGGGCACTTAGATGTTTTTCATGTCATGGCTGTTGTAATAATGTGAGAATGAACATATGGACATGTATGTCTTTTTGACTTGGTGTTTTGGGTTGTTTGGATAAATCCCCAGAAGTGGAATTGCTGGATCCTTTGTTTCTTGTTATAGCCTTTGTTTGAAAGTTTATTTCGTCTGGTGTAAGTGCTGCTACCCCGCATTTTTTGTTGGTTTGTTTGTTTCCATTTTCATGAAATACCTTTTTCTATCCCTTTCCTTTCAGTCTGTGTCTTTCGATCTGAAGTGAGTCTTGTAGACAGCAAATGTAAGGGTCTTCTTTTGCTGTCCATTCAGCCACCATATGTCTTTTGATTGGAGCATTTAATCCATCTGCATTTAAAGTAACTGTTGATCGATATATATAGTATTGCCACTTTATTATTCATATACATATTTTTTCTTCTTCTCAAAGAAGACCCTTTAACATTTCTAATAATGCTGGCTTGGTGGAAATGAACTCCTTTAGCTTTTTCTTGTCTGGGAAGCTCGCTCCTTATCTGTCCCTCAGTTCTACATGGTAGCTCTGCTGAGTACAGTAGTCTTAGTTGTAGGTTCTTGCACATCATCACTTTGAATGTTTCACGCCAATCACTTTTAGCCTGCAAAGTTTCTATTGAGAAATCAGCTGATGCTATTGTGGGAGCTCCCTTATAAGTACCTAACTGCTTTTCTCTTGTTGTTTTTTTCTCATTGTTCAGGTTTTTATTTTATCTTAATTTTTAAAAAAGTTTTAAAGATTTTTTACTTACTTATTTTTAGAGAGAGGGGAAATGAGGGAGAAAAACATTGATTAGTTGCCTCTCGAACACCCCCAACTAGGGACCTGCCCTGCAGCCCAGGTGTGTGCCCTGACTGGGAATTAGACTGACAACCCTTTGCTTTGTAGGCCCACACTCAACCCACTGAGCCGCACCAGCCAGGGCTCAGTTTTTTTAATTGAATATCATCTTGGAGATACAGCACCCTTAAGAGGCAGTGTACCCATCCTCCCTCTTGCTGCTCTTTGCTGCTTTTAAGATTCTCTCTCTGTCTTAAACCTTTGGCATTTTGATTATGATGTGCCTCAGTGTGGGCCTCTTTGGGTTCACCTTGTTTGGGACTCTCTGTGCTTCCTGGACTTGTGTGTGTATTTCCCTGACCAAGTTAGGGAATTTTTCTGACATTTTTTCCATACAGGTTTTCAATTTCTTGCTCTTTCTCTTCTCTTTCTGGCACCCATGATGTGAATGTTGGTATGCTTGATGCCATCCCAGAGACTCCTTAAACTGGCATAATTTGGGGGTTTTGTTTTTCTTTTTGCTTTCTGAATTAGTGTTTCCTGCTACATTATCTTCTTTATTTTTATTTTTTGCTATCTTATCTTCTAAATTGCTGATTTGACCCTCTGCTTGCTTCATTGGCTGTACTATTGATTCCCTATAATGTAGTCTTTATTTTAGTTAGTGAATTCTACATTTCTGACTGGTTCTTTCCCTGTTTTCTAGTTCCATTTTTAACATTTCATTATTTATTTATTTATTTTGAGAGAGAAAGAAGGGGAGATTTGTTGTTCTACTTAGCTGTGCATTTATTGTTTTATTCTTATGCGTGCCCTGACCAGGGATTGCATCTGCAATCTTGGTGTATCAGGTTGACGCTCTAATCAGCTGAGCTACCTGATGAGAGCCTCTAGTTCCAATTTTATGTTTTCTCTTGATTGAAGTCCTGAGTTTCTCTACTCTTCCCCTAAGTTAATTGAGCATCTTTATAACCAGTGTTTTGAACTCTGCATCTGGTAGATTGCTTGTCTCCATTTTGTTTAGTACTTTTTCTGGAGTTTCGTTCTACTCTTTCATTTGGGACACATTTCTTTCTCTTCTCATTTTGGCTGCCTCCCTGTGTTTGTTTCTATGTGTTAGGTAGAGCTGCTGCATCTTCTGGTCTTGGTAGAGTGGCCTTATGTGGTAGGTGTCTTGTGGGGTCTAGCGGTGCAGCCTCCCCAGCCACTGGAGCTGGGTGCTCTAGTTGCACTCCCTGTGTGGGCTGTGTGCACCCTCCTGTTGTAGTTGAACCTTGATTGCTGTTGGCATGTCATTGGGAGAGATTTACCCCCAGGCTGATTGGCTGGGAGGACTAGCCAAGACTACAGCAGAGGATCAGCTGTGCTGGAGCCCACCCCATGGAGCAGGACTCCCTTTAGTGGGGCTCTGGTGCCTGTCCAGTCCACCCCTTGAGTGTGTGGCTAGTGAAGGTAGGTGGTTGGGTGGTTCTTTGATTTGGTCTGATGCTGTCCACTGGGTGTGCGGACTTTGGGGCCTCCTGGGAGGAGCAGGCCAAGGTCCACAGCTGCTTGGGGCCACCTGGCGTGAGCTACAGAGCGATATGCAGATGACTGCTATTTGTGCTGGGCTTGGAGGTGCCTGGGAAAAAGGCCAAGCTGCAAACCGAGTTCAGCTGCTGCTGGTGCCAACCTTGGGGCTGCTTAGCAGCAGGTATGGGGCATGTTGTGGCCAGGTGCTGCTTGTTTGGGGTTTGTGGACCTTTGAGAGATTGTAAAGAAGTCTGCAGCATGAGCCAGCCATGCCATTTGTGTGGAAATGGCACTGGCAGCAGCCTCGCTGGGCATGCAAGGTGGGTGAAGCGGACTCTCAAGGAATCAGCAGGGCAGGCAAACTTGTTAGTCAGGTTGATGGTAACTGAAATATGGTACCTACCTGCACCTGCAGGAGGTGGGTGCAGCTGGAGGGAACTCAGAGCTTGTAAATCTGAGTGAGTCTGTGCATGGGCCCTTTAAGAGGAATACCTGGGACTCTTGTAGCTCTCTGTCACTCGGCCACCATCTGCCTTTGTTTTCATAGCCAGAAGTTATGAGGACTTTTCTTCCTGGTACTGAAACCCTGGAATGGGGTTGGGACTCCTCGTTTTTCAGGGATATCCCTCCCATTTTTTAACTCCCACATGTAGGTGTGGGATCTGCGTCTCCGGCCCTACCACCAGTCTTGGAAGTGGCTTCTTCTCTATGCCCTTGGTTACCGGATTTCCGTTCAGCTAGACTTCAGGTGTATGTCAGTGATGACTGTTCTGTAGATTAGCCGGATATTTGGTATGGTTGTGGGAGGAAGTGGGTACCATTTACCTTCTGCCCTTAAAAGTGAAGAAATTGAGCACTCAGTGGGGAAATCAATAAGGACCGCCGTCACCGGATGGGTTCCGGTGAGTGGACGCTTGGGCCACCCTGGGCTGACGGAAGGATGTTGGTGCCGAAGCAGCCCTGCTCGTCCCAAGTGGTAGAGTGCGTTTAGGTGAGAATAGTGTCTGAGGAGACAATTCTTTCACATGGGAATTATCAGGTGATGGTTGCTTGAATCAGCAAAACTAATAGAAATTCAGTCCCAGTGTATCTTTGCATATAGTTAATGTGAATTGAACCAATAAATAGGTGAACCTTTTAACAGTTTGTATTTGAGATTAAAAATTTTCAAAGCAGCAGTTGTTTTTGAACTCAAAATGAAGTATTCTTGACATCCTGGTGTCATTCTAATTTTACTGTTTTTATCCTTATTTTCAATCCAAAATTGTGTCATTCTAAATCTTTCATAAGTGATTTTCTCTCTCCACAGGAGGATTGTGAAGCAGAAAATGTGTGGGAGATGGGAGGCTTAGGCATCCTGACCTCTCTCCCTATAACACCCAGGGTGGTCTGCTTTCTCTGTGCCAGTAGCGGGCACGTCGAGGTAAGATATTCTGCTTCTTGGTACACTAGAAGGTATAATGGTAGGTGTTTTTGGTTTTCGGTTTTTGTTTTCTGATTAAAAAAAAAAAAAGCCCTGACTGTGTGCCTCAGTTGGTTGGATGACATCCTGCAAAGTGAAATGTCACCTGTTCCAGGGCACGTACCTGGACTGTGGGTTTGGTCCCCAGTGGGGATGCATATGAGAGGCAGCTGATCAGTGTTTCTCTCCCTTCCTTTTTCTCTAAAAATAAATAAGTATTTGAAAAATATAATTATACTCTGATGAAGCAGATACTACCCTCTGTTTAAAGCAGCTAATGAAATGCTTTTAAAATTTTTTTAGAGATTTTAGGAAGGCATCTACTTCTTATTAGAGTAGCAAAGTTACTGAATGTGAAAAGTTTAATAGTCTAATCTTCTAGTTTTACCCTTTACTAGAGGTCTGTTTTCTCTGCCAGATATCCAAACATGGAAAAATAATAATACAGTGTTTGTCCAGATAAAGAGGTCCTTGTGATGGTGGTTTTATATTGGATACTAAAACCCTCTTGTCTCTAAAGAGCTCTTAGCAATCAGTAAGAAAAAACAACACCCAGTTAAAAAAATACGGGCCCAAAGACAGAAATATGTAATTCACAAAACGAGACATAAAAACATGGTGGGAATGGGCACTGAGCCTTCTCATGTCCAAAAACTGGAAATTAAAGCCTGATATGAGAAAGGGGGATTCTTTGTTGGTGGAAATTTAAATTAGCTACATTCTTTCTTTCTGAGGGTTATTTGGAAATGCGTCTTTTTAAAATAGGTAAACCTTCTAACCCAGCAATTGCACTCCTAGGCATTTATCTCATGTATATCATCAGATAAATTAGCAAATATGTATGTGTATACATGTGTGTGCATATAATATACATATGAGTATATCAAATAAACATTTATCTCTATAAATATGTATAATAAAGAGAAGGGCTTCTTTCAGTATTCTTTATGTTGGGGTTGCTGTAGATGTCATTGAAACTAAGAATATTTACTCTACAAGTGCAAGGGGCTACTGTATTTCTTTTCCTACTTAATCTAATGCTTTGCGTTCACACACATGCTATCCACAGGGATAACTTAAGCACCAATGCTTTGACTTCTGTGATTAAACAGGGTTTTTTCCCAGAGTATAGGTGCTCTAATTTAAACTGTGTACCTGTGGAGGGTGGAGGAGGGTTAAAGGGGGTTAAATGGCGATGGAGAGAGCCTTACGTTGGGGGGGGGGGTGCACACAATACAGTGTACAGGTGATGCATTGTCGAATTGTATACCTTAAATCTATATAATTTTATTAACTATTGTCATCTCAATAAAAAGGAAAAAAATGTGTAGTGCACAGCAATCCTACAGAATTCCTAAAAACTAAGGTAGACCATGAGTAGCTCACGGCCCTCGTTGCCCTCCTGCAGCATGCCTGGTGCCTGATGAAGGCTCCCTCCATCCAGATCTAAAACTCGTATGTTGACATGATACCAGATTTACAGAAAAGTTACAAGCGTAGTACAAAGAACTCCCATATCCCCTTTACCCAGAGTCCACAAATGTTAATATTTTTCATTTTCTTTATCCTTTGCTCTTTGTGTAATTTTATTTTATAAATACACTTTTTATAAGTAGACACATTTTTTCCTAAAAATTTGAGAGCAAGTTACAGCTCTTTTACCTCTAAATATTTTACTCTGTATTTCCTAAAATCAAGGATATTCTCATAACCACAGTATAATTATCAAAGTCAGAAAATAATATTGATACATTATTATTATCTAACATATGGACCTTATTTATGTTTGACCAGTTGACTCAATAATTATTTTATGGCAAAAGAAAATTCTGGGTCACCCTCATTCGAATTTTTAAAAATACTGCTATGAAAATAATTATTTCTAAAATTAGACATGGAAAGGATAAACCAGAGTTTAAAATTGTTTAGAATATTGTAGAAAATCTTTAAAACCCTCCCTATTTCCTTTACCCCACTCTTTAACATTCCCATAGCTATTTGTTTATAACTGTCTTATGTTACTTAGCACATCCTGTGAAATCTTGGGTTATTTTTATTTTGCTACTTTATGATTCTGTTATTCCACACTTTAGTTCCCTGCACCTCCTGCAGTGCCTAATATTGTGCTGTTTAAAAAGTATAATTGTGTGGAGCTCCAGTGGCGCAGTCGGTCATCGTGCGGTGCTTATAAAAAGTATAATTGTTACAGAACAGACCCAGCAGAGGGGGGCAAGTGATATGCAGTTATTGAATGGACCCACCCTTGTGCTCCGGGGTCCCCCTGCCCTGTAGTAGGTTCACCTTGCCCGCCGCCAGGGAAAGACTTCTCTCAATGCCAGAGATTGGTGAAAAGGAAAGGGATGATTTATCTAAAGAGTTATACAAACTTAAGAGTAATGACTTAATGTCCTCATTGAGATCCCAAAGTCCTTTAGAATACCCACAAATGCAAACAGTCCTTCCTTCCCCCTCTGCCCAGTCCATGGTACCGTATCTCAGAAAAAGAAGTAGAAGTCCGTGGCTCAGGCAGCCCCTCAGTTCCGGCACCATCAGCTGTGTCGCTGCCGTGATCTCCAGTTAATCCAAACCCACATGGCACCTTCTGGCCCACCAGCAAGTCCTTTCACCCCTTTCCTTCCAGGCAAGGTCTCTCCTGCTTCCTAAGCCACGTGGCAAAAAGGGAGCGCCCTAAAGCCACGGGGTTCTCTGCGTGGTTCTTCTCTGCCCAAGCTGTGTGGTCCCAAAAAGATCCCACCTGGCTACATCTCCTGGGTTTAAATCCCAGTGCCAGTCTTCCTCTGCCGCACCACTTCTGACTCCTCCCACAATTGACCACAGCTGCCAGCATTCCCATATTTTTCCAGCTTTATTGGGCTGCCATAGTAAATCCAGGCAGCCATGGCCCTGTGGCGTGGAGCCAATCATCTGCAAGCTCTCACGCAGGCTCTGTAACCAGGGGGAGTTGCCTCCCAGTTACATCCTGGGTGGAAGTCACTCCCATCCCCCTGGTTCAAAGCATGGTCACAGCTATTTAACATATCCATGAGACCAGTTCAAGATTATAGATGTGATAAACGACCATTCTAGAGGTTATCTGCAAAACTGTTGCTATTCAAAACAACTCTCAATGGCCCTGCTCCATGGGTCCCATCCCCCAGCTCAGACCTGTGGGGGTGAGGACACCCTATATATATATATATATATATATATTTCTCTAATTTATATTTTCTGGACACTGAGTTCTAGACCCCATTACAAATCCCTATTTGGGCCCCCCACCCCCGCCTGCACCCTGTTACATAATCACTGCGTAATGAATATATATTTAATAAAATACAGGTAGGACTGTATTCCTGAAGACCTGAACATATTGGTAGGATTTGGTTGATATTTCTGCTTGTCATTTTACAACTTTTGTTTCCACCTTTCCCTAGTTTGTGTATTGCCAAGTCTGTTGTGAGCCCTTCCACAAGTTTTGTTTAGAGGAGAATGAGCGCCCTCTGGAGGACCAGCTGGAAAATTGGTGTTGTCGTCGCTGCAAGTTCTGTCATGTGTGTGGAAGGCAGCATCAAGCCACGAAGGTACAAAACTCAGCAGTAGAACTTCGGAGTATTACTCTCTCTCCATTTCTGCCTTTTTACTTTAGGGTTTTACATCTATATTTTTTTCTCTTGGCTTAGTCTATATTGACTAATTGGGTATAATCAATTGCATATTTTTGTGTTTTAATTTTGGGAATATAGTAGAAAACATAGCATTGGAAAAAAATCCCCCAAATAACCCTGGCTGGTGTGGGTCAGTGGACTGAGTGCCAGCCTGTGAACCAAAGGGTCGTGGGTTCATTTCCCAGTCAGGGCACATGCCTGGGTTGCAGGCCTGGTCCATAGTAGGGGGTGTGCGAGAGACAGCCGAATGTTTCTCTCACACATTGATGTTTTCTCTCCCTCTCTTCCTCCCTTTCCCTCTCTCTAAAAAGTAAATAAAATCTATAAAACCTTTTTTAACAATCCCCAAAATAAGTCAGATCTGCTCAGTAAGAATATTCATCACTGAGTGCCTTTGGCATGAAGTAAAATCTGATGCTTTGAGAGTAAAATAATTGAGGAAATTTAAACTGTTGTTATGATGTGTTGTACTTGAAGATAAATATGAAATGGGGTATGAAGTAATAGGTGCTGTGATGCCCACATTTTGCCTTTGTGTACTCCATTATAGCAGCTGCTAGAATGTAACAAGTGCCGAAACAGCTATCACCCTGAGTGCCTAGGACCTAACTACCCCACCAAACCCACCAAGAAAAAGAAAGTTTGGGTGAGTGCACACGCTATGCTTTTTCAAAGAGAATTGCCATGGGACTGTGGGCGTGGACAACTTACAGTAGGCATATCCTTGCTTCAGGGTGTCAGTGCCACAGTTTTTTTGCCCGTTATTAGAAAAAGCCATCCCAGCAGAGAAGTCAACTCTAGAAATGTGTGACCTTTTTAAATAAGAAAAGATACTAAAAACAAGAAATTTTGTTAAATTCCTTTTCTTCCTTTACAGATCTGTACCAAGTGTGTTCGCTGCAAGAGCTGTGGATCCACGACTCCAGGCAAAGGGTGGGACGCACAGTGGTCTCACGACTTCTCGCTGTGCCATGACTGTGCCAAGCTCTTTGCTAAAGGTGCCTCGGAAAAGCCAGTTCTGTCAGCTTGAGATGCTATGCTTGTTGTTTTGGAGGTGGACTGAGCATTATGGTGGAATAAGATAGAAGTCTTTACATCTTATCAAGGATACCATTTAGATACATTTACTAAACTTCTGGTCTTGCTCTTTCCTTTACACAGAGAATTATAGCAACTAGATGTGTTTTATAGGTTATAGGAAGGATTGAAAGTATTTTTTTTTTTAGAATAGGTAACTAACCACAAAAGAACTGTTCTGAGCCAGTGTGTCCCAAAGTGAGACACATCGATACTTGATTTTTTAAGAAATGATCTTCGGTGGTACTGGGGCAAACGTTTTATTTTAATAGTTATACTAGGGAAAAAAGTACATAAGTAGCACATTAAGCTCATTATTTTATTGACTTATGATAATAAGGATGTGAAGTTCACTCTTGAAGCCGTTTAAGCAAATCAGTGTTAAGTCTGTCACGTAAAAAATAACAGAGAGGTTACGTGGGTAAGACAACAGATGAGTGACGGCAGTCCATTGTGCTGAGCTGTAGGAAGTGCTCTACTCCGAAAGCCCTGGCAATAAAGTGTAAATTAACTGTTTTTACTCCCATATCCTTACCTCTTTTTAAAAATTAAAGCTTCCTTTGGAATATTTAAGAGATGAAGTTCTCTCTCCCAATTTTTTTCTGTTACATTATCTGTAAAATCTACCTCATGAGCTTTAAAAAAACGGGTGTGCAGAGGAGAACTGGTGGCACATCCCAGAGCTCAGAATACTCTGGACAGATACAGATGTGTGGGCGTTCCGTAGGGACCGTGCTGGCATGTGCAAGCAGTTCCAGAAGAACGCCCTGGCTTGCAGTCTAGATCAGGTTGGCACGTGTAGTCGGGAGCCTTGGAGTCATCCTCGGTGGGTGACCGAAGCGTCGCTGACACCTCTGGTTTGCTTTCAGGAAACTTCTGCCCTCTCTGTGATAAGTGCTACGATGACGATGACTATGAGAGTAAGATGATGCAGTGTGGGAAATGTGATCGCTGGGTCCATTCCAAATGTGAGAATCTTTCAGGTACAGAAGGTTGGAGTCTTTTTATTACAGTTGCCTTCTTTCTCGTTACAGCTGCATTTATAGCCCCCAAAGTACTATAAATGCAAAATTATGGTAATGTTATTTGAAGTCTTTTAAAAAGTTTTTTGTCTCTATAATCAACAACATTGTGTTAAGTGTGTGCTCATTTATCTTGAATATTCCCCTCTGAAATATTTATTTGCTGTCCTTTGTTAGTACTATAACTTATGGATACCCCAATAACCAAATCCTGGATTAGTGTTAATAACGTCCCTTTGGAACTACATAACTGAGTTTCTGGGGGATATTAGTCTTTTTTTTTTAAATATATTTTATTGATTATGCTATTATAGTTGTCCCATTTCCCCCCCCTTTATTCCCCTCTGCCCTGCACACCCCTTCCCACCCACATTCCCCCTCTTTAGTTCATGTCCATGGGTCGTACATATAAATTCTTTGGCTTCTACATTTCCTGCACTATTCTTAATGTCCTCCTGTCTGTCTTCTGGGATATTAGTCTTAATGCTGTTCCTAACATACGGCTTTATATTATATTAAGTTCCATGGAATAGTTTCCTCTTTTCCCTCTCTCCCACTCTTCAAAGCACCTCATCATTGTAGGGTTTTGCTTTCCTAGATGAGATGTATGAGATTCTATCTAATCTGCCAGAAAGTGTGGCCTACACTTGTGTGAACTGCACTGAGCGGCATCCTGCAGAGTGGCGACTGGCCCTTGAAAAGGAGCTACAGCTATCTCTGAAGCAAGTTCTGACAGCCTTGTTGAACTCTCGGACCACTAGCCATTTGTTACGCTACCGACAGGTAGGCCCATGTCTCATATCGTATTCTGAGAGTTTGTTCTTAGGTGGTTTTTGCCTACTAACGGAATGTTTTTTAGTTGGTTGGGTTTCTTTTTTTTAGTTAAAAAAAAAGTTACTTCCTTTAGTTTTATACAGTTACTTGTTTTGACCTAAAACCGTTAAGAACATTTTTAGAACCAAGAAGGGGCCATATCTTCAAAGGTCTTAATATTAATAAGAAATTTGGACTTCAATGACTGTGGGGTGTCAATGAAGCACCTCACCCAAAGGAGTAACCTGATCAGAGTTACTTGTTAGGAAAAAAAGACTCTGAGAGAGGGAAAGGATGGGAGAGGCCTGAGTTCAGAGGCAGGAACAGTGGTCAAAGGGCAGTTATATACAAGGAATCTAGGTGGGAGAGCTCGTGGCCTAAAGGTGGTAGTGGGGCTAGAGACCCGCTGGCTCTGGGAGGCCCCCAGGGCCCCTCAGGGCACTATTTGACAACCACGATCTTACCCGTGGATGGCACGTCTGTAAGCGGTCATTGGGAATACAAGGTGTGAGAACCACGTGGGTAACTTTAACTCAGAGTCAGGCTACTGTTTTGTCTTTTAGTAGAGCTTAATGTTTTAAATAAGAAAATTAGCTGCCATTTATGTCTTAATCAAAAGGAACTGGACAGTTTCTGGTTTTTCATACTAGGTTTGGAAGTTATCAAGTAAAGGCCTTAAATTAGCCTAGCGGAACTATTAGATAACTGGCTCATTTAACTTTTCCTTTTCTGTATTTGGAGAAATGTCTTATTTTCACGTTCTTTTAAGTTTTACAACATGAGTCATTCAGTACCATCTTTGTTAACTTTAATATAATTTGCATAGATGCCTTATTTTTCAGTGTTAGATAAATGAAATATATCTTCCCTGGCAATAGGCTGCCAAGCCTCCAGACTTAAATCCCGAGACAGAGGAGAGTGTACCTTCCCGCAGCTCCCCAGAAGGGCCTGACCCACCAGTGCTTACTGAGGTCAGCAAGCAGGAAGATCAGCAGCCTTTGGATCTGGAAGGAGTCAAGAGGAAAATGGACCAAGGAAATTACACATCTGTGGTATGTCTCTACAGCAAATACCAAAATTTCAGGTGCCGATTTGGCTTTTTTATGTCTTACGGAAGATGAAACTTGGTGTAAGCATTAAAAGATGGTTTGTATTATATTTAGAAATGTCATGTGGCTTTAAATACCTAAAAAATATATGAGTTGTTTTAGTTCCATCTTTCAGAAGATAAGTTATGATAAGGAAGACAGTGTCTTAAAATGGTTGCTTTTGTCTTTCATCTGAATTCTCTGGAAGTTATTTTTCACTTAAGTCATTTTTTATTAAAGCTGTTTATGGAAAAATGATAATGTGAAGTTAATTGGTTTGACCCTTTTCAGATAACATCTGAATATTATCTTTCTATATAGGATATTGATTTATAGATAGATGCCTTTTAATTATGATTTTAAAACTATTGGAAATGATCATTTTTAACTCATGGTCCATATTTGCTACTCAGTTGTTTATTCATTTTAGACTCAATAAATAAAAAGTTGTGGCCTTAATTGGGTAACTTACTATGATATAACTAATTTATTTGCATTCTTGCTTTATTCCTTGCATCTCTGGACTTCACAAGTTAATTGTGAACTGAATCTCAAATGCCTCCTCTAAGGAGAACCTATACTATATGAAAATAAGGTGTTACTTTCCTGTTGGACCTCTGGTGGATGATTTAGGGGAGAAGAGGAAGTGGTTTTGAGAGTATACTGTTTTATGAATAATTAGTGCTTTGTGTTTGGTATACAGTTGGAGTTCAGTGATGACATCGTGAAGATCATTCAAGCAGCCATTAATTCAGATGGAGGGCAGCCAGAGATTAAAAAAGCCAATGGCATGGTCAAGTCCTTCTTTATTCGGGTGAATGATGTTAATAGTTCATCATTTTAATGCATATGTGTGGATAATTACCCCATGATCAGAATGGATTTTTTCTCTTGTACATTTTGCTTTGCTATGTGTGTGAAACATCTTTTGGTTTGATCCATTCCGCTGATTCTTTGGGAGGAGGTTTGTGAGGTCCCTAGAGTGGATGGATCTGTTCCGTGGTGGCCTGATGTCATCCTCATATTGACAGAAGCTTGTGTGAAGTTGTTGGTTTTATGTGGTTTCCAAATGAGTGTTCATATGTTTACATTTTATTTCTCTCTCTTCTCGTAGCAAATGGAACGTGTTTTTCCATGGTTCAGTGTCAAAAAGTCCAGATTTTGGGAGCCAAACAAAGTATCAAGCAAGTAAGGACATTCTGCATTACTTTTTTCTCATCAGCTAGAAATCCGAGAATTCTTATATTTCTAGATTGAGGTATTTTTAGAGTAGGTTTTAATATTAGGAAATTAATCAGTTGAAATGCTTTTTCAGTACTGGCTCAGAGACAGCAGTGTTTAGTATAGTCTGTTGTTCTATTTTATTCCATTCAAATGGTGTTCTCTACCTCTCTTGAGTCTCCATATTTAACCTTAAATTTTTATTCCAGTAAATTCTTTTTGATTCTTTGATAAGGTTATCATTTGCTTCTGAAAGTTTAACCAAGAGTCATACATTAAGATTATACTTTTAAAAATAATAAAGTCCTGTGTATTTAGGCAGTTACCAAAGTGTCACTTGTTTTTACATTTTGTGAATGGCCTGTGCATGGGGCTAAGACCTGATGGTACCGGGAATTTAATTATTTTGTACAGTTCTGGGCATATTATAGGGGTTCAATAAATACTTGTTAAATCGATTATTTTCAGCAGTGGGATGTTACCAAACGCAGTGCTTCCACCTTCACTTGACCATAATTATGCTCAGTGGCAGGAGCGAGAGGAAAACAGCCACACTGAGCAGCCTCCTCTAATGAAGAAAATCATTCCAGCTCCCAAAGCTAAAGGGCCTGGAGAGCCAGACTCACCAACTCCTCTGCATCCACCTACACCACCGACTTTGAGTAAGGCGCCAGCTGAAGAGTCATTATCCGTTTCTCTCTGCGTGTAATGATTGACTGTATGAACCTAAATTTAATATCGTTGCATGTTAGAAATTTTCAGGTGACTCTTAAAATGTAGTAAAATCATAAACTCATTACTTTTGCTTCACTTGGAATGTTAACAGGAATTTATATAAATACTCTAACAGGTGGTAAATACTTCTTGGAGGTGTTCATTTGATAGGCTCTTTAAGCTAAATTGTTTTCTTTTTTCCTGGAAATCAAATTAGTATTGCCAGCTTTAACTGGATGTCTTTTGGATCCTAAGGCACTGACAGGAGCCGGGAAGACAGTCCAGAACTGAACCCGCCCCCAGGCGTAGAGGACAACAGACAGTGCGCGCTGTGTCTGACGTATGGCGATGACAGCGCTAATGTGAGTGCCTTGCATGTGGGCTCCTCCTGAGTAGCCCTACTTCATTCATGTCCAGAATGAAGCTGTTTGTCCTTTGTGTCTGAACTTGGTGGCTGAGTGCCATCGATTGAATGAACGTTTGTCACTTAGTTTGTGAAACTTGGGGTTTCTCTCTATAACTGATTTAGCCGATTTAGACAATGATTTGCCTTAAATTAACCTGCTGCTGTCTAGTACTTTCTATAGGAAGTTCCTCAAAAAGATTTTATGAAAGTCAATAAAATATAAATTGCATATTAAATAACTTGAACTTAACATAGTAGAGCAGAATGGTTAGTAACCCCAGTTCACGCGGGCTGCCTGAATCCACTTCTGTAATTGTTAACCTTAGCAAGGAGCGTAACCTCTCTGACCCTTGGTTTCATCTTTAAAATGAAGATGATAATACCTCAGAATAGTTATGAGGATTAAAGAAAATAATGTGCGTATAGTCTTAATTAGTATCTGGCACATAATAAGCTTACAGTAAAGAAAAAAGGTTTTTTTAATGCAAGCTGAGAGAGTTGGTTTGAAATACGGTTTTAAAGAAGTCAGTGCATTTTTTTTATCACGGTAGGGAAGGTGGGTGGAGGTTGAAGCAGGTATAAGGGGGGTAAATGATAATGGAAAATTATAGTAATTAAAAAAAGAAATCTGCATTTTTATAAACTTATTGTTACCACATATTGCTTATTTTTTAATTATCTGTTTATAAAATATCTCCAGTCTGTGGAAAAGGTAATCAGAAAGAAGTGGAAACAAACATTGAAAACAGAAGTGTGATTTCTTTTTTTGTGTGTTCAGTTAAAGAATGTTAATTGATTTATTGTCTTGACTGAGGTAAAGCAAATACCAAGGAACACTTTCTTCAACATAGTATTCTTTAAAGAAAAAAGATGTCTCTTTACTTCATAGGATGCTGGTCGTTTGCTATACATTGGCCAAAATGAGTGGACCCATGTCAATTGCGCTTTGTGGTCAGCAGAAGTATTTGAAGATGATGATGGATCACTTAAGAATGTGCATATGGCTGTGATCAGGGGCAAGCAACTGGTAAGAACTTGTGGGTAAATGTTATGAAAGAGATTCCCTCTCAGTTTCCAGATGTTCTTTCTGTGGCTAAATGCTAACTCACTGATGTTTTTTCATAGCCAGTAACAAATATTAGTATCCACTATAGGCTGATCATTATTCTGACCCTTGGAGTATGGATACAAAAGGGAAAAAAATAGTCTTCCCTGGAGAGGAGCCCAGGTTGTGATTGTGACGTACAGTCTAGTTAAAGGAAATTTTAAAATCATTTATCTGTTAAGCCTAGTAGCTAGAGAACCATTATGTTTCTGACTAGTATAATCTTTCTAGAAGTGAGTTCTTTTGGATGTAATAGCTTTCTAAAAAGATGGTGTTTTCCGCACTGATCTTCAGAGTTTTTCATCTTCTCTAAATCAGTCGTTCATCGTAGAAGAAAAACTTACGTTTTGGTCCAAATTCTAAATCAAATTATAATATTTAAATTTAGTAGTTGCAGGGCCCCATGGACAGTGGGAGGGGAGATTTATGGAAGAGACTTTATGGGTCATCACTTCCCTGTAGTTCAGCAGAGTGCCAGTAAACAAGTGAATTATAGGAAGCCTGGAGTGCAGTGATTCTGTAGAGGAGGTGGAGACTGGCTCACAACATCTGAAAGTCTCATTCAGACTCCCTCCTTTCTGGGTTGTCAGAGATGTGAGTTCTGCCAAAAGCCGGGAGCCACTGTGGGCTGCTGCTTGACGTCCTGCACCAGCAACTATCACTTCATGTGTTCCCGAGCCAAGAATTGTGTTTTTCTGGACGATAAAAAAGTGTATTGCCAGCGACATCGGGATTTGATCAAAGGCGAGGTAAGAGAGCTTAAGTTACTTTTTGCATTCTCTAGGAATTCAGGGAAAGTAGACTGAAGATAGCAAGCAAGGCCATAAGCTTTATTATACCTTCCTTCTAGGCGTTCCTAGAATCTGCTTTTAGAGAAGTACAGAAGTCCTCCTAGTGAAGCTTGAAGGGTGGTTTCGAGCTATGCTCTGTATCTCCCTCCGAGGGAGTCAGTGTCGTGAGGATGATTTATAAAGGACAGCCTGTTAACAGCTGCTCTGGGTTTTCATCTAAGGTGGTTCCGGAGAACGGATTTGAAGTTTTTAGAAGAGTATTTGTGGACTTTGAAGGAATCAGCTTGAGAAGGAAGTTTCTTAATGGCTTGGAACCAGAAAATATCCACATGATGATTGGTATGGCATGGGCCTTGGTTGCTGAGGGAGGCTGGGTGTATTGCTGGGACATTGTAGTCTTCGGTTACAAAATTATTTTATGTATATCATTATCTCTTCTAATAACTTTTTCTTCCTTGGTCAGGCTCTATGACAATTGACTGCTTAGGAATTCTGAATGATCTCTCTGACTGTGAAGATAAGCTTTTTCCTATTGGATATCAGTAAGTAACACCGTAAAGAGAAAACAGTAGCCTCCACAACTTGAATACCCTGAGCAGTGATCAAATTGCTAAATATAAAGCCATACTTGTTAGCTAATTTTAACTACTATTAAAAATTATCAACATTTTTGCTGCTTCTCATAGATTAGGACTAAAGTATCATTTTATGTCAGCTAAAACCAGTTATGGAAGCAAAGCGTTGAATAATACTGTGGTAAGTTTGCATGGTAAAGGTTGATTACTACAATTTGTGGTGATCACACTGTAAGGTATAAAAATGTCGAATCACTATATTGTATACCTTACTAATATAACTAATATAATATTGTATACCAACTATACTTAAATTTAAAAAAATTTTAGAATTATTTCTAAATAGAATCTAAATAGAAAACACTATGTCAGTCTCTTGAGAGTCCACTAAATTTCATTCACCTGGATTCACCAGTTCAGATTCTTGTCATGGCACATCACACACACCTTAAGCTGCTGTCCTCAGTTGTACGTTTCCTAGGTCCTTCTAAAAATAGAACCTCCCACAATAATAATCAAATTCTGCAGTAAGAAGTTATAATCGTTCCTATATGAAGAAAATTGTTTAAACTTCTAACAGGCTGACAGTGTAAATTTAAAATTTCCTTTTTATCTCTCTCCTTTTAGAGTCTCATTTTGCTGTATATACTTCAACTCACTCTGCACTTCAATTGTGACAACAGTCTGTGCTCTGCATTTAGCAGGCAGCTCTTTGTACAAACTAGGCTCCATCAGCATCCAACAAAGTTGAAGTAGTTACATTCCCCTCGTCTCATGGGGCTTTTCTCCCAAAGGAAACACGCCAGGCTTGCTCTTTCCTCACTTTGTACATATTGTGGGGCAGTAGTCCCTTCCCGAATGCCGGTAACTGTTTTGTGTGGTAGTTAGTATTTTTTTTCTCTGCATTTTTGGATATTTTACTATTTTTGTCCCCTGCTTATAATACAATAAAAAAAAATTTTTTTGATGCTGTTTTCTGAGAGGCTAGTAAAAACCAAGGACTTCAAAAAGCTTGGAACATCCTAACTTTGGAATTCTAAGAGTCCATGAAAAAGAGCTAAATTCTGTAGATCAAGGAGACCACAGAACCTGGGATGAGAAGAGGTTTTGACAAGTGTTAGTCTTTGCTTCTGTGCTCTCACTTCTAGTGATCTTTACAAACCTGTGTGCTAGGTGTTCCCGGGTGTACTGGAGCACTACTGACGCTCGCAAGCGCTGCGTGTACACGTGCAAGATAGTAGAGTGCCGCCCTCCGGCTGCAGAGCCGGACATCAACAGCACGGTGGAGCACGACGAAAACAGGACCATCGCTCATAGTCCAGCGTCTTCAGCAGGTGAGTCTTTAATCGAGATGTTACTTGAGTTGGATTTTTGGGAGTACTGTGATGGAAGCGTGGGAAAAATGTCATTTCTTTGAGAGGTCTCATTTGTTTCTATTTTGATGTTTTTCTAATAGCTGGCTTTTTATTGGGTCATTTGTTTGATATTTTAATTGGACTTTTTTTTAGTAAGGGTTTTTATCTCCTACCACAGAAATGTCATCTAAAGAAAGTCAAAACACAGCTGAAATTGTAACTCCTCCGTCACCAGACCGCCCTCCTCATACGCAAACCTCTAGTTCCTGTTTTTATCACGTCATCTCAAAGGTTCCTAGGATTCGAACACCCAGTTATTCTCCAACACAGAGATCCCCTGGCTGTCGACCATTGCCTTCTGCAGGTAAAAGACTTCATTTCTCCCCAGAAGGTCAGCTCAAAGATGAGTTTGTAATTCTTCCAGTCAACTTTACTCTAGTGACTTTTGCTTATTTTTAGTTACCTAGAAATGTATATCAGCAAGTCATTGAAACCAACAACTACTACACATTTGTTCTATCTATAACAGACTTTATTACTTTTTCTCTCTTGTTTAGGAAGTCCTACTCCAACCACTCATGAAATAGTCACAGTGGGTGACCCTTTACTCTCCTCTGGACTTCGAAGCATTGGCTCCAGGCGTCACAGTACTTCTTCCTTATCACCCCAGCAGTCTAAACTCCGAATGACATCTCCAATGAGAACTGGGGGCACTTACTCCAAGAATCGTGTTTCCTCGGTCTCCGCTTTGGGGACTACTACAGATCTTGAGTCAAGTGCCAAAGCAGTCGATCATGTCTTAGATCCACTGACTTCAAATACTGATTTAAGGCAAAACACTCCCACCTCTTCAAATTTGCAAAGGACAGTGGTTACTATGGTCACTAAAACCAGTCACTTGGATGCATCTTCTTCTTCAGAAATGAAGCATCGCAGTGCTTCGGACGTGGCATCCAGTAGCTCCTCCGCGAAGGGCGAGAAGACCAAAGTACTGAGTTCCAAGAGTTCAGAGGGATCCGCACAGAGTGTGGCTTACTCTGGCATTCCTAAGCTGTCCCCGCAGGCTCACAACACAACATCTGGTGAATTAAATGTTAGTAAAATCGGCACTTACGCTGAATTCTCTTCAGTGCCGTTTCCTTCTAAAGAGGCTCTCTCCTTTCCACCACCCCATCTGAGAGGGCAAAGGAGTGATCGAGACCAACTTACAGATGCTAACCAATCAGTGAGCCCGTCTCCTGGAGAAGGTAGTGAAGTCAAAACCTTGAAACTGTCTGGAGTGAGCAACAGATCATCTATTATCAATGAACATGTGGGATCTAGTTCCAGAGATAGAAGACAGAAAGGGAAAAAATCTTACAAAGAAACTTTCAAAGAAAAGCATTCCAGCAAATCCTTTTTGGAACCTGGTCAGGTGACAACTGGTGAGGAAGGAAACCTAAAGTCAGAGTTTGTTGACGAAGTTTTGACTCCTGAGTTTATGGGGCAACGACCGTGTAATAATGTTCCTTCTGATAAGATTGGGGACAAAGTCCTGTCTATCCCAGGAGTCCCCAGAGCTCCATCCATGCAAGTAGAAGGCTCTGCCAAGGAGTTGCAGACGCCCCGGAAACGCACTGTCAAAGTGACACTGACACCCCTAAAAATGGAGAGTGAGAGTCAGTCCAAGAACGCCTTGAAGGAAAGCAGTCCCGTCTCCTCTTCGCACACAGAGTCAGCGTCTCCAGCAGAACCAGTTTCAGCCTCTGAAAGTTCAGCGGATGGTCCAGTGGCCCAAGCAAGCCCCAATAATACCTCATCTCAGGAGTCTCAGAGTAACAACTATCAGAATCTTTCTGTCCAGGACAGAAATCTAATGCTTCCAGATGGCCCCAAACCCCAGGAGGACGGCTCTTTCAAAAGAAGGTATCCTCGACGCAGTGCCCGGGCACGTTCTAACATGTTCTTCGGTCTCACCCCACTCTATGGAGTAAGATCCTACGGGGAAGAAGACATTCCATTCTACAGCAGCTCCACTGGGAAGAAACGAGGCAAGCGATCTGCTGAAGGACAGGTGGATGGGGCTGACGACTTAAGCACTTCAGACGAAGACGACTTATACTATTACAATTTCACTAGAACAGTGATTTCTTCAGGTGCAGAGGAACGGCTGGCATCCCATAATTTGTTTCGAGAGGAGGAACAGTGTGACCTTCCCAAAATTTCACAGTTGGATGGTGTTGATGATGGGACAGAGAGTGACACAAGTGTGACAGCCACAACAAGGAAAACCAGCCAGATTCCAAAAAGAAGTGGTAAAGAGAATGGGACAGAGAACTTAAAGATTGATCGGCCTGAAGATGCTGGTGAAAAAGAACATGTCATTAAGAGTTCTGTTGGTCACAAAAATGAGCCAAAGTTGGACAACTGCCACTCAGTAAGCAGAATTAAAACACAGGGACAGGATTCCTTGGAAGTTCAACTGAGCTCATTGGAGTCAAGCCGCAGAGTCCACTCAAGCACCCCCTCGGACAAAAACTTACTGGACACCTACAGTACTGAGCTCCTGAAGTCTGACTCGGACAACAACAACAGCGACGACTGTGGGAACATCCTGCCCTCGGACATTATGGACTTTGTGCTGAAGAACACGCCGTCCATGCAGGCTTTGGGGGAGAGTCCAGAGTCGTCTTCCTCAGAACTCCTGAACCTCGGCGAAGGTTTGGGCCTGGACAGTAACCGTGAGAAAGACATGGGTCTTTTTGAAGTGTTCTCTCAGCAGCTGCCAGCAACAGAGCCTGTGGACAGCAGCGTCTCCTCTTCTATCTCAGCAGAGGAGCAGTTCGAGTTGCCTCTGGAGCTACCATCTGACCTCTCTGTCCTGACCACCCGCAGTCCCACTGTCCCCAGCCAGAATCCCAGTAGACTAGCTGTAATCCCAGACTCAGCAGAGAAGAGAGTAACCATCACGGAAAAATCTGTGGCATCCTCTGAAGATGACTCAGCACTGCTGAGTCCAGGAGTAGATCCAGCGCCTGAAGGCCACATGACTCCTGATCATTTTATCCAAGGACACATGGATGCAGACATCTCCAGCCCACCTTGTGCTTCAGTGGAGCAAGGTCATGGCAACAGTCAGGATTTAACTAGAAACAGTAGCACCCCTGGCCTTCAGGTACCTGTTTCCCCTACTGTTCCTATCCAGAACCAGAAATATGTGCCCAATTCTACTGATAGTCCTGGCCCATCTCAGATTTCTAATGCAGCTGTCCAGACCACTCCACCCCACCTGAAACCAGCCACTGAGAAACTCATTGTTGTTAACCAGAACATGCAGCCACTTTACGTTCTCCAAACTCTTCCAAATGGAGTGACCCAAAAAATCCAGTTGACCTCTTCTGTTAGTTCAACACCCAATGTGATGGAGACAAATACTTCAGTATTGGGGCCCATGGGCAGTGGTCTCACCCTAACCACAGGACTAAATCCAAGCTTGCCAAGTTCTCAATCTTTGTTCCCTCCTGCTAGCAAAGGATTGCTCCCTGTGCCTCATCACCAGCACTTACATTCCTTCCCTGCAGCTACTCAAAGTAGTTTCCCACCTAACATGAGCAGTCCTTCTTCAGGGCTACTTATTGGGGTTCAGCCTTCTCCAGATCCCCAACTTTTGGTTTCAGAAGGCAGCCAGAGGACAGACCTCAATGCCACAGTAGCCACTCCATCCTCTGGACTCAAGAAAAGACCCATATCTCGTCTTCAGACCCGAAAGAATAAAAAACTTGCTCCCTCTAGTACCCCTTCAAACATTGCCCCTTCTGATGTAGTTTCTAATATGACATTGATTAACTTCACACCCTCCCAGCTTCCAAATCATCCCAATCTATTAGATTTGGGGTCACTTAATACTTCATCTCACCGAACTGTCCCCAACATCATAAAAAGGTCTAAGTCTGGCATCATGTATTTTGAACAGGCATCCCTGTTGCCACAGAGTGTGGGAGGAACTGCTGCCACAGCGACGGGCACACCAACAATAAGCCAGGACACTGGCCACCTCACTTCAGGGCCTGTGGCTGGCCTGGCATCCAGTTCCTCTGTCTTGAATGTTGTGTCAATGCAAACTACAACAGCCCCTACAAGTAGTGCGCCAGTTCCAGGACACGTCACATTGACCAACCCGAGGTTGCTGGGCACCCCAGATATCGGCTCAATAAGCAATCTGTTAATTAAAGCTAGCCAGCAGGGTCTGGGAATTCAGGACCAGCCTGTGGCTTTACCGCCAAGTTCAGGACTATTTCCACAACTGGGGACGTCACAGACTCCCCCTACTGCTGCGATGACAGCAGCAGCTGGCATCTGTGTCCTCCCCTCCGCTCAGACCACGGGCGTAGCAGCTGCTCCACCTTCCGGGGAAGCAGAACACTGTCAGCTTCAGCACGTGACCCAGCTTCTTGCCAGCAAGACTGGAATTCTCTCTTCCCAGCGTGATCTCGACTCTGCTCCAGGGACCCAGGGATCCGGCTTTACGCAGACGGTCGATGCTCCTCACAGCCTGGGGCTGGAGCAGAGTAAGGCTTTATCCTCAGCTCTGCAAGCCAGCTCAGCCTCTCCCGGAGGCTCTCCGTCCTCTGGACAGCAGTCGGCAAGCCCTTCAGTGCCGGGTCCCACTAAATCCAAACCAAAAATCAAACGGATCCAGCTGCCGTTGGACAAAGGAAACGGCAAGAAGCACAGAGTTTCCCAGGTGCGGGCAAGCTCTTCTGAAGCGCACATTCCAGACCAAGAAGCCAACACGCCATCCCTGACCTCGGAGGCGGGGTGAGAGATCTAAACGTGGGCTCTGCTGGGTCGGTGGGGTTCGTGCCCTGGGTCGGAGGCTGTTTAAGTGGTGATCTTCTGGGAGGGACAGTCTTCCATTAAGGTGGCTGTACTTGGGTGTTTTCTGGGTTTTAACTTTGATTTTTTTGTCCTCACAGTGGTAATTTATAGAGAAAAGTTCAGTTTCGTTCACAAGCAGTTTGTGTCTTGAATAGGACCACATATCCAGTTACTCTTTGCACTGATTTAAAACTGCTGCTGTTTGCTTGTTTCTTCTTTGCTGAGGCTTAGGACACTGAAGGATGGTTATTCCTGTTTACAGGGCAAAGCCACCCGTTGTAGATCCTCATGAAGTCCTTTTAAAAAATATTAAAAGTATAACATATGATGTACACATGTGAGTTTTTATATACACATGCACCCATGTAGCCACCATTCAGATCACAATATAACATACCTCTAGTGCTCCAGAAGGCTCCTCGTGCCCTCTCTTACTCAGTGTCCCTGCAAGGTAGTGTCATCTAACCTGTATCGCCACAGGTTGCTTTTCCTGGCTGGTAAATTTTATTAGATCCTGACAGAGTCATTTCTTTTGACTGACCTCCACTTTTGGTACATATTCACTGGTGGTTTTTCTTGAAAAGACATAAACAATTCTGTTTCAGGACTCCAGGAGCAGAGGCCGAGCAGCAAGATACAGCTAATGTGGAGCAGCCATCACAAAAGGAGTGTGGGAAGCATGCAGGGTAAGCATAAGAGTTAGTTCTCTAAGGTTAAGTCCTCGATTCTGTCCACCTCATTTAGAAAATAGTTTTTTCTGTCCTGGCTGGTGTAGCTCCGTGGATGGAGCACAGGCCTGTGAAGCAAACTCGGTTCAATTCCCAGCCAGGGCACGTGCCTGGGCTGCAGGCCACTTCCTCAGTAGGGGGTGCTCGAGAGGCAGCCACGCACTGGTGTTTCTCTCCTTCTTTCTCCTTCCCTTCCCTTCTCTCTAAAAATAAATAAAATCTTTAAAAACATAGTTGTTTCTGATTTGTATTGATTTTCATTGTCAAAGGTTTATTTTAATATAAGTAATACATACTTGTTAAAAAGAAAACAGTGTAGAATTCTTTAAATAATGGATAATGGTGCCCTGTTCATCCTGCCTAACCCCCTCCCAGTCTCCAGTCTGTTCCTTGGAGAGAATATTTTGTTTTTGTCGTTGCAGATGCTTATATTCACATACAGATCCACATGGTGTATATATGTGAATATGTATGTACTTTTTACGTGAAACACATAATGCTGTATATACAGTTCTTTACTTGGTTTTATCACTTACTGTATATACATTTCTGTGCCAGTAGATACAGATGCACATCATTTTTTAAATTTATTTACTTTTAGAGAGAGGGGAAGGGGGGGATGAGAAACACCCATGTGCGAGAGAAACGTCAGTTGGTTGCCCCTCCCATGCCCCTGCCTGGGGACCTGGCCCACAATACAGGCATGTGCCCTGACCAGGAATTGAACTGGTGGCCTTTCCAACACCTTTCAGTCTGCAGAATGGTGTCCAGCCACTGAGCCACACTAGTCAGGGCATAGATGCGCTTCATTTTTCAATGGCTGCCTCCAGCTCTAGTGTGTGCGTCTCCAGTAATTTATTTAACTAGCCCCTGTTGTTTCCAAGATTCACTTAATTTTTAAAAGTGAAAATTGATGGTGGTTCAGTGCTTATGCAGCTTACTTTTGTTTGTAATTAAAGCGGCTAACTTAGCAGCTCTTAAGCACTCCAGAACCGCTTCTAACAAGTGTGCTTTTTTCTAATACCAATACTAAGAGTATAAGAAAAAATTTAAGGATACAATCTACAACTTCAAAGGTAGAAATTTAATGTCAATACTTGGGGGTGGAAATCTCGTAGAGGATGATTTTAGCCCTGGCCTGTGTGGCTCAGTTGACTGGAGCATCGTTCCCTGACTGAAAGGTTGTGGGCTCTGTCCCAGTTGGGGTGTATGCGGGAGGCACCAGGCAGTGTCCCCTTTCCTCCCTTCTCTCTGAGAAGCAGCGGATGGGAAAGGCGGCTTTGTGTTGTGTGCCGTACGGCTGTGTGGCGACAGCGCTCCTGCAGCAGGTTCCACACAAGCACCCTGTGGTTTTCCACTTGTTCTGAATAACTGGGGCACAGCTCGGTGTCAGATTACGGTCAGTTTTTATCTTTGAATTGAAGAACGAGCTGATGTCACATCTCACATTTGTTTTTTGGGGTTTTGTATGTGTGTTTATGTTTTTTTAGGCAAGCGGCTGTTCTTCCTGAGGTTCAGACAGCACACAATCCAGCAAATGAACAAGAAAGTACAGGTATGTGGGTAGGTTAAGGGGTTAGAATCAGAATTTCAAAGCCAAATGTGCTATAAAAATCACTTACATTGTCTACTGGTTTTCTAGATTAAAAAAAACTTCTTAGTTCCAAAGAAGTTAAGTGATTGGCCAGAGCTGTAGACGGATACTGAGAGCGTTTATCTCCTGGTTCTCTGCTCCCCAGTCCACGTTCTGTGGTCATGTCAGCTAAAGGAAGCAGACTGACGTCTCCACTCTTGGGCCCTGCTTGCTTTCATAGCAGGGTGATTTAAGTAGCCAGTGATGACCTGACTTGATTCATCCCTTAGTTGTCACCGAGGAAACGAAAGTACCGTTTTCGTTACGTGAGAGCCAGATTTTGGTTATGACGCCAGATGCATCACCGTGCGCCTTTCTGTCCTAATGACCTGGATCAGTGCGCACTGGTCACCTCGGGTTTAGAGAGCTCTGCACATCAGGCTTTGCCCGTTTCCCTTGCGAGGTCTTTCCAAAAGAGAACCAGGGAGAGAAAATGCTTAGACCTAAGATTTGAGATGCAGTCACATCCTGCTGACTCGCTGCTTCCTCCAGAGCACGGATACACCTCTTTTATGCAGGAAGTGCGGACTCTGGAACCAGGCGGGTTAAACCCCGCATTGCTGTTCACGTGCTCTGGGCTGCCAGGCTACTTACAGAATCTCACTCTTCCTCCGTCTCTCCTTTGAAATGTAGAAAATAATAACACCCAGCTCACTCGATTGTACGAGATTCACATAAGTCAGCACATAGGCAGTTCCAAGAAGGGTACCCAGTACATACTGCCTCGTACGTATTTACCATTATTACATGTTTTTGACTTTAGCTCTGTTGAGGGCAATTACTTACTGAAAACTAACAAATTGTCATACTAGAAACTCTACCACAAAGACAGCATGACTTTATGTTAAAAAAATTCTCATTTTAGCTATTTCTAGCTGTGACCTAGGTCCTGCGTTGGCCAAAAAGTCCGTTACCTTTTTTCCGTAAGATGGCTCTAGTGGTGCCCGGTTGTCTTTAACTTCATTTCAAACAATTTTGTTAGACTGTATTGTGACAGCTGTCCTATCAGTGTGCATTTAAAAAAACCAAAATTGGTGAGTTTTTGTGTAGCCATTTTAATATTGAAGATGGAAGAAAATATGCAACATTTTTGGTGTATTGTGCTTTATTGTTTTAAGAAAGGTAAAAACACAACTGAAATGCAAAGAAAGATTTGTGCAGAGTGTGGAGAAGGTGCTGTGACTGAAAGAATGTGTCAGAAGTGGTTTGTGAAGTTTCTTGGTATCACTGACATTTCAGTCAAATAACTCTTTGCTGTGGGGCTGTCTTATGCATTAGAAGAGGTTTAGCAGCGCCCTGGCCTCTACCCACTAGAAGCCATTAGCAGGAGACAGCTGACACGCTGAGAATATCCAGAGCAATAAAGTTGTTGGTGAAAATGAAAAATGTGTCCTTCATTTTATGGAAACAACATAACGGACTTTTGGGCCAACCCAGTAGCAAGTGTTGCACCTGCTGGAGAATCAGCTTTATTGTCAGTGAATGGAAAGGACACCAACTACGTGATGTTGTTAGGGCTGGGGGCGATGTACGTGAAGCCAGTGCTCCAGGAGTGTTTGCTCTTGTGACCACTTTGCTCTCCATTTTCTTCCTCGTAGAACCTAAAACCGTGGAAGAAGAAGAAAGTAATTTCAGCTCTCCACTGATGCTTTGGCTCCAGCAAGAACAGAAGCGGAAGGAGAGCATTACTGAGAAAAAGCCCAAGAAAGGACTTATCTTTGAAATTTCAAGTGACGACGGCTTTCAGATCTGTGCAGAAAGTATTGAAGGCAAGTGGATTGAATCGGGTTGGCCGCCAGCATAGGTGCTATTCAGCTAGCTCCGCACTTTGTACACGTTTTCACCGCTTGTGTGGGCAGCTTTGTGCTAGCTGTAATGCGAGGTATTCGGACACACTGTATATTTAATTTGTCCTTGGAATTTAGTGCTCTTAAGAAACAGTCCACAGTTCATGTGAAAAATTGTGATACAGTTTATGTGTTTAAGATCGCACACTCCCCGCAGAGCATGTGACACCTCTGTTCTCGCTCTGTCTAGCTTTGTCTGCTGCCACTTCCTTGTGCACCCGACACTGTTCTCTCACCTCTGTCCCTTCATGCATTTCTTCCCTCTGTCGGCGGTGCTTTCCCCACCCTCGTTCACCTCGTGAGCCTCAGCTCATCCTTTAAGGTTCAGCTCGGAAAGTCTCTCACCTCCTGAGGCAGATAAGCAGTCCCGCTCTCTCCTCTCTGCCCCTTTTAGATTTTTTAAATGTTTTCCTGTCATAGCTTAAAACTTTGCTTTGTAAGTGTTCATTTATGTTATGTCTTGTTCACTCAACAGGAAACTTGCCACGAGGGCTTGAATTTTATTTTCTTTTTCATCTTTGCATGCCAAGCACATAGGTGTCCATTAACTGTTGAACTAGTGAATGTTCTGTGGGCAGTAAGTACTAGAGGAGTTGGAAGGAGAGAAAGATCACTGTAGTTCAGCGAGGGTTATAAGAAACCCATGAAGATCATAGAATAGAAGATTCTTTATGCCCTCCCCAGGTGGCTCCTTTGCTTGGAGCATCATCACATACACCAAAAGGTGGTGGGTTCAGTTCCCAGTCAGGGCACACACCTAGGTTGCGGGTTCGATCTTTGGTTGGGGCACATACAAGAGGCAACCGATCAGTTTCTCTTCTCACATCGATGTTTCTCTCTCTTTCTCTCTCCCTCTCTCCCCCTCTCCCCCTTCCGCTCTCTAAAATCAGTAAACATACCCTTGGGTGAGGATAAAAAAACCTGAAGATTCCTTAAAGGAGATTACAGAATTTGGGTTAGGCAAAGTGAAGGGGGAGTGCTTTCTTAGAAGTGATGTAAGTTAGGAAGACAGCATCACCTTTGGTGGGTGTAGAGCAGTGCCAGGTGGGAAAGGGTGTTTAAATCCCTGTTGCGTTGCAGGGAAAGCAAGAATTGGGGAGGTGGATTGGACACAGGTTTTGTACGGCCTTCAGTGCCGAACCATGAGGGCTTTGAAACTCTGGGAGAGTGGAATAGAAGCTTGATGTGGTAGCTTCATATGAGATAGACTTGGACACACTAGAAGACGAGAGGTCACTAATGAGAGTTGCTTCAGAAGAAATGTCAGGTAATAAAACCCCTTTCCAGTAGGAAAAGAAAGGAGAGAAGAACAGACACACTTCATGACCACTTAGATATGGAGAACAGAGGAGTCAAAGATGGCTCTGAAGGCTCAGGCCTGGGTCAATAAGAAAGAAAACGCGTGTTAGGAGAACTCTTGTGAGAGTGTGAAATCCTCATACGGGTTCCTTCACCACCACTCGTGCCTCTCTGACAGTGAGCGAGCACAGAGTCTTCGGTTAGAGCTGGAAGGGGTTGTAAAGTTTTTCTAGTTGCACCCCTTCATTTTAAGGGACTAGGAAGTTAGGGTCTCCCCACAGTCTTGGTTAAACTATTAAAGCTAGTATTGTACTGGCTAGGGGTACAGGGAATAGAATTAATATCGAATGTGTAGGTTCGGGATCCAGATTACCATCAAGGGATGTGGATGCTTTGGGGATTCGGGGTCATTTTTAAAAGGTGTGACTCTTCTTACTGCTCTGTGTGCTTTCTAAAAGAAACACTTCTGGATGGTGTACCTTCCCAGCTCCTTCCTTCTGCACTGAAATGATTTAAACAACAAGACAAAAAAAACCCCTGTTCTAGCAGGGTGTGTTTTCAATGCTCCAGGGATTCTAAGCACAAAGCTTATACATACCACTGGTGTTAAGAGATGCTTGCTTTAACATTTTATTTTCTCACAGATGCCTGGAAGTCATTGACAGACAAAGTCCAGGAAGCCCGATCGAATGCCCGCCTAAAGCAGCTCTCATTTGCAGGTAATTTCTGTAGAGTGATAATTTTCTTGCTGTCTCAGAATGATAACTTGCTGGTCTAAATTAGAGTTGATTCTACAAAAAAATACATCAACATTCTTTTTTTTTAAAATAATTTTTTACAGCTTTATTGTGCTACAGTTCTTACACGGTTCACCCATTTAAAGAATACAATTCAGTGGCTTTGAGTGTCCTCGCAGAGTTGTGCAACCATGACTTCTGTATAATTCAGGACATTTTTGTTATCACTAAAAGAAACCTGTCTCACTAGCAGTCGGTTCCCAACCCAGCCCCTGGCAACCACTAATCTGCTTCCTGTGTCTGTGGGTTTGCCCGGACTTTTCATAGAAATGGAATCAGACAACATGTGACCTTTGGCGGCTGCCTTCTTTCATTTAATGTAATGCTTTCAAGATTTCTCTCTTTTGTAACATTGCATCGGTTTCCATTCCTTTTGTTTTAACAAAGAATTTTGCTTTATTTTGGTAAAATACACATAAAACTGACCATCGTCACCATTTGTAGGTGCACAGTCACTGGTGTTCAGTGCATTCGCATTGCTGTGCCACCATCTCCACACACCTACACCCATCAAACAGCAGCTCTCCTTTCCCTTCCTCGTCCTGGCCCCCGGCAGCCGCCACTCTGCTTTTGGTTTGCGTGAGTGTGACTACTCCGAGTAGCTCGTGTAGTCAGTCATACAGTGTGTGACTGGCTTGTTTTGCTCAGTGCAAATGTCCTCAAGGTCCATTGTGTTGCAGAATTTCTTCCCTTTTTAAGACTGAATAATATTTAACTGTATGTACATGTCACATTTTGCATGTCCGTCAGTCGTTGATGGACACATTCGTTGCTTCTGTGTTTTAGCTGTTGCACGTATTTCTGCTATGAACATGCGTGTACAAATATCTCTGAGCACCTGCTTTCAATTCTTTTGGGGGGTGTATATACCTAAATGTGGGATTGCTGGGTCATATGACAGTTCAATTTTTTAAAAATACATTTTATTGATTATGCTATTACAGTTATCCCATCTTTCCCCCTTTATTCCCCTTTGCCTTACACCCCCCTCCCACCTGCATTCCCCCCCTTAGTTCATGTCCATGGGTCGTACATATAAGTTCTTTGGATTCTCCATTTCCCATACTATTTTTAACCTCTCCCTATTTTGTAGCTACTGTTTATGCTGCTTATTCTCTGTACATTTCCCCCATTCTCCCCTCACCTCTTCCCCACTGATAACCCTCCATGTGATCTCCATTTCTGTGATTCTGTTCCTGTTCTAGTTGTTTGCTTAGTTTGTTTTTGTTTTGGGGGTTCAGTTGTTGATAGTTGTGAGTTTGTTGTCATTTTACTGTTCATATTTTTTATCTTTTTCTTAGATAAGTCCCTTTAACATTTCATATAATAAGGGCTTGGTGATGATGAACTCCTTTAACTTGACCTTATCCAGGAAGCACTTTATCTGCCCTTCCATTCTAAATGATAGCTTTGCTGGATAGAGTAATCTTGGATGTAGGTCCTTGCCTTTCATGACTTGGAATACTACTTTCCAGCCCCTTCTTGCCTGCAAGGTTTCTTTGGAGAAATCAGCTGACAGTCTTATGGGCACTCCTTTGTAAGTTACTGTCTCCTGTTCTCTTGCTGCTTTTAGGATTCTCTCTTTATCTTTCATCTTGGCTAATGTAATTATGATGTGCCTTGGTGTGTGCTTTCTTGGGTTCAAGTTATTTAGGACTCTCTGAGCTTCCTGAACTTCCTGGAAGTCTATTTCCTTTGCAAGATTGAGGAGCTTCTCCTTCACTATGTTTTCAAATAAGTTTTAAATTTCTTGCTCTTCTGTTGCGGTCCAGTCCGGCAGGACCGCATGTTGTTGTGGAATGTTTGTCTATATTCCTGGACAAGTGACAAATAAATTCACTCGGATGAAAGGAATCCTGTGGAGAAAAAGGGGATGTGTGTGCACTCTCTAAGTGAGAAAGTGCTAGGGCCTGCATGGCCGCTCTCCCAGAGAGAGAGGGCCTGCCTGTGTGGCCACTCTCTCACAGACAGAGAGGCCCCTACCCCTTGCCTGGATAGGCTTTTATTGACACTCCTGGATGGTTCTCATTAATTATTCACAGGTTCCCTTTAGGTGGATACCTTTTATAGATAACAAAGGAAAGAATGTTGCCAATTACTTCAAAGAGGTCATTTGCAAATGTAAAGGAGAGAAGCCTGAGCTGTTTACATTCATGCTTGGGAAGTCTAGCACAAGTCACAGTAAACTTCTGCTGTCTCCATCTCAGGTGGGGGAGTTTTTGCAAGAGCAAGTTTCAAAGTGGCCTAGGTACAATGCAGGCCTGATTCCCCACGGGAGACCTATCCACGGATGTTCCCTGCATGCCACATGCGTCTGTCTGTTTTCAGAACCAGAACTGAGCCACGGGTCACATCACACACAAATAGGTTCCCTATACTTTTCCCCTTCTGGCACCCCTATAATTTGGATGTTGGAATATTTAAAGTTGTCCAGGAGGTTCCGAGCCTTTCCTCATATTTTTGAATTCTTGTTTCTTCATTCTGTTCTGCTTGAATGCTTGTTCCTTCTGGTCTAAACTGTTGGTCTGAGTCCTGGTTTCCTTCCCTTCACAGTTGGTTCCCTGTACATTTTCCTTTATTTCACTTTGCATAGCCTTCACTGTTTCCTCTATTTTGCAACCATACTCAACCATTTCTGTGAGCATCCTGATTACCAGTATTTTGAACTATTCATCTGAAAGGTTGGCTGTCTCTTCATTGCTTAGTTGCATTTTTCTGGAGCTTTGATCTGTTCCTTCATTTGGGCCATTTTTTTTTGTCCTCTTACATGGTACGGGACAGAGCCTTAGGTATTCACCAGGGCGGGGCAACCCAGGTTGCTGCGTTGTGGCACTCTATGTCAGGAGGGGACTGAGGGAACAGTGTAGCATGCTGGGCTCTCAGCCAACTTTCAGTCACTTCCTCCGCTACCCACAAGCAAATTGGGCCCTTCTCGTGCTGATTCCCAGGTGGGTGGGCTTGTATATATTCTAGGACCCTGTGGGTCTCTCCAACGAGCTCTCCTGTGAGGCTGAGAATTTCTCCCACCGCCTCAACCCCCACAGGAGTTTTCAGTCAGAGGCTTTGAGGCTTTATTTCCCTGTGCTGGACTCCTCAGTTGCGTGGTCTGTCTTGCACCCCTGTTGTTCCTCCCGGTTTATCCGCATGCAAATGTGGGACCGCCGGCTCGGCCAGCCGCTGCCTCACCCAGTCCGGTCCACCAGCCACTGCCTTGCTGCAAGTCTTCTCCGCCCAGCTGCCCTTCTCTGCCCTTCCTCCTAATCTGAATAAGTGTTTCTTCATTAACTCTCTTTGGTTGTCAAACTTCCATACAGTTCAATTTTCTGGCAGTTCTGGTTGTTTTTTGTTTTTAAATTTGTTGTTGTCCTTCTTTTGGTTGTGCGAGGAGGCACAGTGTGTCTGCCTACCCCCCATCTAGGCCGGAAGTCGATAGTTCTGTTTTAAGTTCCTGAGGAGCCAGCACACGGTTTTCCACAGCAGCTGCACCGTTTTGCACGCCCATGACAGTGCACACGGGTTTCAGTTTCTTCTCGTTCTCGCCGACACGTGTTTTCTGTTTGATAGCAGTTACCCTCATAGGTACAAGGTGGGGTGTTGTGGGTTTTGATTTACATCCCTAATGCTTCATGATGTTGAGCATTTTCTCATGTGTTTATTGGTCATTTGTATATCTTCTTTGGAAAAATGTCTATTCAAGTGCTTTACCTATTTTTTAATTGGGTTATTGTTTTTTCCATTGTTGAATTTTAGAAGTTCTCTCTACAGGGTGAGGCGAAGGTAGGTTTACAGTTGTGAGTATTCGAGACAGTTTATTCTTGTATTGTTATTTATTACTTACTGTGTGATTTTCCATACGAACAACTGTAAACCTACTTTTGTCCCACCCTGAGTATTCTGAGGATAGTGTCCCCTATTTTTTTTGCAGATTGGTGAGGGAGATATTTGGGGAGCAAGAAAATATGGTTTATAGGTCCTGCTCTAACCAACTGTGATTGTCATTGGATTGACTATAAATTTGTACGTGTTACTCTGAACTGGCTATTAATAATGTGTAAAATTCTCCTCCTGGAGGAAACCAGCTTTTATTTTTTTAAATGTCCTCACCAGAGGATGAGTATATGGATTTTAGAGAAGGAGGAAGGGAAAGAAAGAGAGAGGGCAACAGGGGAGAGAAAGAGAGAGAAACATGGATTGGTTGCCTCCCATACACTCCCTGACCAGGGACTGAACCTGCAACCTTTGGTGCACAGGACAGTGCTCCAGCCACCTGAGCACCTGGCCGTGCTAAGCACCAGCATTTCGACTCAGCATTTTCGGCCTCAGATTGAATAGCCTCGCCCTTTGGTTTATCCGTGTCTTTCCCTGTAACATGCAATGGCGCGGTAAGAACTGTGAGCCCTGGGGCAGGTACAGCGAGTTCAAGCACCGTCTCCGCCCTGCTGCTGTCAGTGTTGGATTGGTCTCAGATAATTAGCTTCTCTGAGTCTTGATCTCCTTCAGAATTTGTGAGAATTAACTACAATAGTGAGTCTGGCACTCTTGGCAGCTCTTTATTTATGTGCCCTAATATAGCTAATGTGCCCGATTGAGGCCATTATCCTGACTGAAGCGATTTGGAACAGAATTTAGAGGAATTACTGAATACCAGCATTTTTTTATTGTATCTTTTGGTGCATAAAATTTTTTAACTTTTTTCTTTTGTTGCCTTTAATGTCATATGTAAGAAATCACTGCCAAATCCCGTGTTATGAAGATTGTTTTCCTATGTTTTCTTTTAAGAGTTTCAGAGTTTTCCGTCTTACACTTAGGTTCTTGGAATGTCTTAAGTTAATTCCTCTGTATGGTATTAGGTAAGGTTCCAGCTTCACTCTTTTGCGTTGGATACCCAGTTTTCCTGGCACCCTTTCTCAAGGAGACTCCTTTCCCCATTGAATGGTGTTGGCACCTTGGCAAAAATCATTTGACCCAATATGTGAGGGTTTATTACTGGGCCCTCTGTTCTAATCTGTACATGTACATGTCTGTCTTTATGACAGCACCACACTGTTTTGATTACTGTAGCTTTGTTTCCAGTTTTTTTTCCTTTTATTGATTTTATTGGGGTGATGCTAGTTAACAAAATTATACTGGTTTCAGGTGCACAATTCTATAACACAGCATGTTAATCAGTTTGAAATCAGGAAATATACATCCTCCAGTTTTATTCTTTTTTCAAGATTATTTTGGCTATTCAGAGTCCTTGGAGATTTTTTTTAAATTTTATTTATTTATTTATTTTTAGAGAGAGTGGAAGGGAGGGAGAAAGAGAGGGAGAGAAACATTGATGTGTCATTGCCTCTTGCATGCCCCCATGTCGGGGACCTGGCCCTCAACCCAGGCATGTGCCCTGGACCGGGAGTTGATCCAGTGACCCTTTGATTTGCAGACAGGCACTCCATCCACTGAGCCACACCAGACACGGCAGGGTCCCCTGAGATGTAATGTGAATTTCAGGGTGGGTTTTTCTATTTCTGCAGAAAACTTTATTGGGATTTTGATAGGGATTGCCCTGAATCTGTCGATCATTTTGGATACATCACTTGTCTTTCTCACAAGCCCCCAACCGGGGACCTGACCTACAACCCAAACATGTGCCTCGACTGGGCATTGAACCAGCGACCCTTCTGTTTGCAGGCCAGCACTCAAAGCCACTGAGCCACACCAGCCAGGGCTGCTTCGTAGTTTTTGTTGTGCAAGTCTCTCACCTCCTTAAGTTTTTTCACTTTGTGGTGCTGTTATGAATGGAATTGTGTTCGAAATTTTCTTTTCAGATTGTTCATTATTCATGTGGAGAAATGCAACTGATTTTTAGGTGTTGACTTTAAATCATGCTACTTTACTGAATTTATTTACTTGTCCTCATAGTTATTTTGTGGAATCTTTACGATTTCCTACATGTAAGAGAACATCTGCACACAGATGGTCTTGCTTCTTCCTTTCTAATTTGGGTGCCTTTTATTTATTTGGTTTTCACCTGCTCTCACTTGAACTCCCGGCACCATGCTGAATAGAAGTGGTAAGAGTGGGCATTCTTGCTTTATTCGTGATCTTAGAGGAAAAGCTTTCAGTCTTTCACCGTTGAGTCTGATATTTGCTGTGGGTTTTCAAATATGGTTTATATTAGTATTTCATTCCTTTATATTGCCGAATAACGTTCCATTATGTGATATCCTGTGTATTTTATTCATCAGCTGGGCTTTTCCACCTTCTGACCATGATGAATAATGTCACCATGAGTATTCATTACAGGTTTTTGTGTAAGCATGCTTTTATATCTTGTGGAAACGTACCTAGAATTGGAATTGCTGGATTATGTGGTAACTCGGTGTTTAATTTTTTAAGGAACTCCCAAATTGTTTTTTCAAACCTGCCACATCGTTTTGTATTTCCACCAACAAAGTACAGTGGTTCCAGTGTCCACATCCTTGTCAGTACTTGTAACTGTCTGTCTTTTTTAGTACAGACATCTTACTGAGTGTGAAAGGCATGTCATTGTGGTTTTGTTTCACCTTTAATTTTTACTTTAGAAGAATGTCTTTTTAATAACCATAATTTTGTAAATTGTGAGTACATTATCTTCATGAAAAGTCTCCTAGTTCTCAATAAGGAATATTACCCTTTTATGCAAATATTTGCCTGTTTCTGTATGCACCACTTAACAATAAAGAATAGAGTCAACCTTCTCTGTATTTCCAAACTTCTAAATGCCTGACTGAAATTGTGTACTTTCCCAAGTGTGTGGATTAGATTGATGTGTTTACAGTCACAGAGACTCATTAGATACCTTTTTTTAAAGTGGGAAGTTTTTCAAAGCTATTAGACTGCAGATTAAATTTAGGTGGTGTAAAAATACTAATACAGTTGTTTCCAGTGAACATTAAATATTTTAATCCATTGACCCTATTTTCTGTATCTATCTAACTCTAATCCTTTTCATATTGATACTAGGGAGGGAAGTGAATGCATACTTTGAGGAAATGTAACCTTTATCTATAATGTTTTTGTTTTAAAAAGGGAGGGAAAATATTTGAAGTGTACATTAGAAAATATTAATATTTGTTTAAGTGGGAGGTACACATGTGTACTTTTCTATATTTTAAAATATTACCCCCAACAAAATACCAATGGCCAATAGGAATGAAAATATACTCAATCTCACTCATAATTTTAAATGTGCATATTAAAACATGATTAACTATTTTCACCTTGATTTTAAAAGATTCAGAATTTGGAGGTAAAGATGGAAGAAATGGGCTCACCCTAACATTGCTAACACAGCTTTTAAAGGAGCAGTTAAATGGTAGCAATTAAAGTTTTTAAGTCACATGCCCTTCCATTCAACAATTCCACTTCTAGGAAATAAGCCTATATATCATCTCAACTGAGTCATAAAAAATGTATAAGGATATTCATTCCAACATGTGGTAACAAAAAAAACTGGAAGCAACCCAAATCCTTCTTATGGGGGGAACTTAGAAAGAAGTCAAAGTAATAAATTAATTTGAAAAGGCAAGTAAACTCTGACTGGTGTGGCTCCATGGATTGGGTGTCACCCTGCAATTAAAAGATCAGTAGTTCAATTCCAAGTCAGGGCACTGGCCTGGATTGCAGGCCAGGTCCCTGGTCAGGGGCGTGCAAGAAACACCTGTTCGATGTTTCTCTCCCTCTCTTTCTCCCACCCTACGCTTCTCTCTAAAAATAAATAAATAAAATCTTTCTTTCTTTTTTTTTTTAAGAAAAGGCAAGTTACAACCGTATGTATCTAGAGTGTTCATGTTTCCCGTTAGGGTGTGTGTGTGAGTGTGTGTGTGAGAAGCCTCCAAGGAATAAGACCTAGGAACTTAGAATAGATAGCCCTTTTACTCCTCTGTATGATTTCACTTATTTCTCTCAGTAGGTGTTGTTTTTATGAATTTCTTTAAAACTTAGTTAATTTAAATATATTCCGTTTTTAAAAGAACAGATGACAGATACTTTTTTCCCCAGTTAGATGCCTTTATTTCATGAAAAATTTCTGTGGCCTTACTTCTAGTACAATTTAGGTAGAAGTAGTGAAAGCAGACATATTTAGATGATCATATGTTATGTTCTCTTACTGTGTTCATATGGTACTTTACATGAATTGATTTTGGAGATTTTGGATAAAACACATTTAGTCATAGTGCTTTATGTGTTGCTGGATTTGGTTTGCTTAAATTTTGTTGAGGGTTTTTGTGTATATGTCCACATGGGACATTAGTCTGTAATTTTCTTGTCTTTTTTTTTAAAGATTTTATTTATTTATTTTTAGAGAGAAGGGAAGGGAGGGAGAAAAACATCAGTGTGTGGTTGCCTCTCATGCGCCCCCTACTGGGGACCTGGTCTGCAACCCAGGCACATGCTCTGGCTGGGATTTGAACCAGGACCCTTTGGTTCGCAGGCCCACACTCAGTCCACGGAGCTACACCAGCCAGGGCTCTAGTTTTCTTTTCTTGTGATGTCTTTGTCTCCATAATTAGTTTCCTATGTCTGCTGTAAAAAGTCATTACAAACTTGGGTGGCTTATTCTCTCACATTTCTGGAGGCCAGACATTCAAAATCAGTTTCACTGGGCAGAAGCTAAGGTGTTGGCAGAGACACTAGGGGAGAATCCGTTCTGTTGCCTTTTCCACCTTCTAGAGATGAACTCTTTGGCTTATGGTCCCTTTCTCCATCTTCAAAACCAGCACTGCACCGTCTTCAAATTACATGATCTTCTGTTTTCTGCTCTTTTGAAAGTCAGGTTTCTCCCGGGTTCTCAGCCTGTCCCTCTCATTCTCCTGCTCAGGGGCTTGTTCGGTCACTCTCATGTCCCCACGTTGCACACCAGTGACTCAGCCCGTTCCTCCTACTATCCCCGTACCTCAGGGCCGGGAAAGTCCAGTAAACCTTGATGTCCTCCCTCTCCTTCATCATTCACAACCAGTCGGTCACTGCTATTGGTTCTACCCCCAAAATATAAGTCTCATTTCTTTCTTCTTTTTTATAACCTTTGTTATCGCTAACCTGTAGTATCAAAAGCCATGTAACTGATCTCTGAATCTCCTTGTAGTGAATCATCAATGTCATTAGAGGTACCTCAAAAGCTTCTTACTGTAGCCAGTAATTGTTGAATAAATTTTCAGTCCTTAAGTAATTATTAGTAAATATTCACTGAACGCCTATAATGTGCCTGAGACCATGTTCCACGCCAAGGTGACTAATGGCTGAGTAGAAGCAGGCTAAGCCCTGCTTTCCTGAGGCTTCCAGTCTGTGAATACCTTTCACAACAAGGTCTCCTGTTCACCCGCCTCCTCTGTTCAGTTCTAGCTCTCACCGCTTGTCTCCCCCCACGAGACTCCTTGTTCTGTGGCCATACGGCATTGTTTACTGCTACCCATCCATTGGTGTGTCTTAAAGTGTGGTCTGTAGATGTGAATCACAACCTCTGGCCTTGGAGGTGAGAAGCTGAATTTTTAACCTGTACCCCAAGTAATTCTTGGCACTAACGTTCCATGTGCTTTCACATTAGCATTCCGTGGTTTACACAGTTCCCTCTGCCAGGAAGGTCCTACTTTCCTCCATCTTCTCTCTCCCTGCACCCCAGGTCCCCTTTTTCGCTCTCCTGTTAATCCTTCGAGACCCCGCACAAAGTCACATGTTTTCTTTAGCTTTTCTTGACCATTCTTTTCTGTACCTCCTGCCTTATCACTGAGGATACGTTTGGCCTCAAGTTACAGAAACCCCAACTCTTAGACTGATTTAAATTGGAAGATAATTTATTATCCTACATAACAGAACACCCAGAGGGAGGACACATATCAGAAGTGATTGATGTGGGAGTTTTCAGTGTCCTAAAGACCTAGATTCTTTTCTTCTTTCCACTTGGTTCTCCGTAGTGAAGCGTCGTTTTCAGGCTGACAGCACACAGTTGCATACTTCCCAGGATCACAGTCAGTCGTGACAACGTTAGCAAGCAGTGGACTTGTCGTATCTCGCAGGTTAGAACTTGGTACCGTGTCCCTTCCGAAGCTAGTCCCCGCCAAGGGCTGGCTTAGACTAATCATCTGAAGTAGAGTGGATGCTGAGGGTAACCGCGGTGATCATTATGGTCCCCGGTCCAAACTCCTCTGTTACTCTCCATCTCTAGAGCTATTGCCTGGTCCTCGTGACTTCATATCTTAGTGGAAGACGCAAGAACACTACAGAAAATAAAATGGGGTGTTGAAATAGTGACACAAAGGTGGGTAGCTGGTGGCAGGGAACCTCTTCTAGAGTGGCCAGGAAACGAGTCTCGAGAAGAGGTGACATTAAAGCCTGAGACCTGAGTGATGAGGATCAGCCAGTCATGAACAGGTAGAGTCCTCCATGCAGATGAAAAACCGTGAAGTGGGAATGGGACTGCCTTTGTGTTTATTGCGTCTGCCCTGAAATGAAAGCTCTGAATACAGGCACCTGGCCTGCCTCGGTCACTTCTGCACTCCTGAGGTTCTGTCTGTCACAGTGGAGAGGTGGAAAGAGTGTGTGGGATATGGTGCGTGCTCAGCAAGTATTTGTTGAGTAAATGAATCCATCCACAACAGAATAGATTGTTCCCTCTCATGAGTGCCTCCGGTACTTTATACTCAAGTTGTATTTGGATACTTTCACACTGTGTGGTTTCTGTACACATGGCTCCTCCTGCAGCTCCTTGAGAACAAGGGCCATGCAGGATCTACCTTTGTTTTCCCATTGTTGACACAGTACCCAATCTCATAGTGAGCCCTCCTGTGAACGTGTAGCTGAACACTCAGCCTAAGTGTTAAAGCGAACTTCTTGTGATAATACACTTAAGTATGTTTTTCAGTGTCTTTTTCTACCTGGGAGTCCACAGCAACCTAAAACTGCTAGGAAAAAGTTCTTCAGGAATATCTGTGTTGTATAAAAAAAGGTCTGCCATTGTCTTACATGGCTTAAGCTCTTACGTTGTGTGCTTGTATCCGTACTTAGGGTGAGCTCTAATCGAAACAGTTGGAATCGTAACAGTGTTGCTTCTCTGGAGCTAACTTTCTACTTGCCATTGAAACCAAATTATTTTCCTTTGAAATTCTCTAAGTGGAATAGATGCTATACATATAATAATAACTGTCACCTCTTCTAAAAAAATAACCTAAGACATAGAAGCATTTTAAAATATGAAAAAAACAAACAACCACAATAATGAATTAAAAGCTAGACAGGGTCCTGTCACCCAGAAGTAACTACTGTTAACATTCAGACATGGGTGTCCTCCTGGGCGTAGCATTGGCTCCCGAGTCACACTGAGTGTGGCCCCTAACACAGACGGCTGAGACCGCACACGTGCTCCCGGCCGTCATGCTTGTGAGCTGCGTGTCTGTCTACAGCAGACACCGTTACTGGTTTGGCATCTGTTAATAAAACTAAAACTAAAACAGTATTTGTAAATGAAATAATGTGGTTTACTTAATAAAAATATAAAGACCGTTAGCTATTTGTTCCTTTCAAAAAGAGTGTGGCCGTTGTTGCTGTGCCCCCTCCCTTTAATGAGAGAAGCACATCCTTTTAGAATCAGTTTGTATTGATTCTAGAAAGGTTTTTATAAAATAAAAAATGAGAAGTGCTCATGAATGGCATGGGACTGGTAAGTAAAACAAAGCAGTTGGTGAGGGGAATTGTACAGTCCAGGGTTCAGATTTCGTCACACTAGCTGCGTGACCTGGGGTGCATTTAAACTCCCGGAGCCCAGGCCTGTGTACCCGAGGTTGAAGTCAGTAACCCCTGCCTGTGCGGCCATCAGGGCCACAGGATGAAATAAGGCACACGGCATTCTTGTGCATGTGCACAACGCAGAGAACACTCCAGATTTCGGTAGCTGGCTTCTTTCACCTTTATCTGTCACAAGTGTTTCCATATCGACCAGTCTGTACCCACCTTAGTTTAATGGCTGTCTAAAGCACATTTCTGGCTAGTCTCTAATAGAGCTCACCCTTGAGCAGCGCCTGGCAGAGTCGTTCTCGGGCACAGCACGTCTTTAGTGCTATGCGGTTCCCTATTTGCTGCACTCCTCACAGCGCTGGTGCCTTTGATCCAACTACAGGTGTCAATGGTTTGAGGATGCTGGGGATTCTCCATGATGCAGTTGTGTTCCTGATTGAGCAGCTGTCGGGTGCCAAGCACTGTAGGAATTACAAATTCCGTTTTCACAAACCAGAGGAGGCCAATGAACCACCCTTGAACCCTCATGGCTCAGCCAGGGCTGAAGTCCACCTGAGGCAAGTTCCATTCTTTTCTATAAGCAGTTTTGGGTCCTGATTTATTATCTAATGATATAATTATTTTCGCATATAACCTTTGAGATTTCCAGTGTTAGTGCTGTCCTTGTTTCTTCTGTTAAAGCATTTCTCTAAATATATGTAACCCTCTGGCTCCAGGAAGTCGGCGTTTGACATGTTTAATTTCCTGGCTTCCAAACATCGGCAGCCCCCTGAGTACAGCCCCAACGACGAGGAAGAGGAGGAGGTGCAGCTGAAGTCAGCTCGGTACGTCGTCAGCGGAGAGGGGCTGTTAAATTGTGTTCGTTCCCTCTACTCACTTCTTCGGGGCCCTGTGTAGTTTTCCGTGGATCGGAATTTCCTGGGCAACATTTAAGAAGACTGAAATGTAGTTTGTGTTGAAGTAGCAGTAGCTGGTTGGCAAAAAAAGAGAGACGAGTATGTTATGGGGGAGAAACGACCCTGACTGCGGGCGTGCGTGTTCTTCGGCCACAGTGTGCTCCGTTGCTTCAGCCGCTCCGCCCTGGTCCTCATGGTCAGGACGCACTGTGTGTGGTAAACTTGGCCTGAATTTGTGAAGTGCTTGTTACGCTTGGCGTTGAACAAAATGATTCTGTAGTCATATTCCCTAGGAGCCTTTGATCTAAGGCTCACAATTGATTATTTCCTAAATAGAATAATAATGTGCTTGTCTCTTTAGGAGGGCAACTAGTATGGATCTGCCTATGCCCATGCGTTTCCGGCACTTAAAAAAGACTTCTAAGGAGGCAGTTGGTGTCTACAGGTATGACTAAAATTCTAGAGAGAATTATAGAAAGCTACTAAAGTTTTCCCAAATGCCGAGTGACCTCCCTCATTCATTAAGTTAGGTTTTATAGGTACTATTAATTGAAGTCCTGGGACCCTGCAGTTCTTGGCACTGAACAGTGAATTTAACACAAGTCAGCATTACAATGTTGCTACTTCTAGTAAGACAGAATGGGGGAATTTTTAATCGTTGTCCATTTGTTAGAATAATTAGTGTGCTCGAATCAGGGGGGTCCAGGTTCTTTTTGTTTTTTCCAAGTGTCTATCCCTCTTGAGGGACTAACAGTCCAGGGAATTTCACTCATTTATTCATGTAGTCGCACAGTTAACCTTATTGCAAAGTCTTTGGCTGATCTCTTGTCCATCTTTGTGTCTTAGGTCTCCCATCCATGGCCGGGGTCTTTTCTGTAAGAGAAACATCGATGCGGGAGAGATGGTGATCGAGTACGCGGGCAACGTCATCCGCTCCATCCAGACCGACAAGAGAGAGAAGTATTACGACAGCAAGGTGGGTCTCGCTCTCTCTCCCAGGTCTTTTGTTTTGTTGTAGAAAGTGGCCGTCAGCTGTAACTATCTCTAGATCAGAAAACTGTATCTTACTGATTCAAAGACATGTTTGGTTGGTTGGTTGGTTGGTTGGTTTTTCAACATTTTAACACCTCTGAAGTTTGTGGTGGGCCCAGTAAAAGTTCATAATCCGCTCTATGGATTAGTACATAAAATACTCTTTGAAGGTTTGTCTGAGTGGATCCCAGAATTAAAATTGCACATAGCAACACAGTTTTAGGTTTCTCTTTCCCGGAGACATTAAGACACTGGTATTCTATTCCTGTAATCTACAGATTCATTATGGAAGCAACTTGAGAGATGGGAGAAATCTGGACTTTTTTTTTAAGATTGTGTTTGTTTGTTTGTTTGTTTGTTTGTTTTAGAAAGAAGGGAGGGAGAAAGAGAGGGAGAGAAACATCGATGTGTGGTTGCCTCCCACGTGCCCCCTACTGGGGACCTGGCCCATAACCCAGGCATGTGCCCTGACTAGGGATCGAACCAGCAACCCCTTGGTTCACAGGCTGGCACTCAATCCACTGAGCCACACCAGCCAGGGGAGAAATCTGGGCATTTTATTAGAAGAAACTTTGTTCATCAGCTGCTATAAGTTACATCAGAAAAAGATTGGAAAACATTCTCAAATCTGTGCTAAAATAAATAACGGGTTCTTCTCCATTCTCCTTCACGTGTAGGGCATAGGTTGCTACATGTTTCGAATTGATGACTCAGAGGTAGTGGATGCCACCATGCATGGAAATGCTGCACGCTTCATCAATCACTCATGTGAGCCTAACTGCTACTCTCGTGTTATCAATATTGATGGACAGAAGCACATTGTCATCTTTGCCATGCGCAAGATCTACCGAGGGGAGGAACTCACTTACGACTATAAGTTCCCCATTGAGGATGCCAGCAACAAGCTACCCTGCAACTGTGGCGCCAAGAAATGCCGGAAGTTCCTAAACTAAAGCTGCTCTTCTCCCCCAGTGTTGGAGTACTAAGACCCAGGCCATCCAGAGCCGTGCTGAAGGTCTTTGCCAGCAGCTAGGAGTTTGGGATTGAGTGGTCAGTCGAGGGGCCTCCATGATGGCTGAGCTCCCTTATGTCCCATATTCACATTGTACGTGTGGTCATAGTCCTGGAGAGAGAAGGTCTCAAAGAAAAGATCTGCGATCTGCTTTTCACTGGGGCCTTCTGATTATATGCTGTTAAAGAGTAGGAAACGGGGTCCCTAGTAGACTTGCCTGGAAGGAGCTATGGGTTACTTATATTGGGAGATTGGGCCTGAGCATCTCCTCAGAGAGAAGTTGCCATCCTTTCCTTGGCCCTTTCCCCAGCACTGTAAGCAGGGAGTCAGGCAATGATACACACAGGCTTGGTTGGACACCTGATTGTTTGCCAGCCAGGCCCGGCCCGTAGCCATGTGTTGAACAAACAGAGAAGGTCTGGTTGTTTTCCCATACTATCTTCCCACTTGAGAGTTTACTTCTACTTGGGAAACAGGATTCTTAGCATCTTTGATATCAAAAGGCTGTCTTGGGGTTGTGCCAATTAATTACCAAACATTGAGCCTGTGGGCTTGAAGTGGGAGTATTATCCCATGAGCCTTACTTCAGCCAATCACCTTTCTTGCCGATAGGAGCCGCTTCCCTCTCGTTCCTTCACTCTACTTCCTTGTTTTCCCTGTTCTCCATCCCACTGCTTTCCCATTCTCTCTGGGTGGTAGAGACAGTGACTCCCTGCTCAGGGACACTGCCTCCTGGGCATACCATGTGCCAGTGGGAGCGTTCCCTGAGCCTGTGAGCACTCCTAGTGGGGAAGTGGACAGGAGCCATTGGCCAGAACCAGACAGAATCAGGAGTTTCCGTAAAGCTCCACTGAGCGTTTTAATGAAATATGTAGCATGATGTTTTAGAAGAAGAAAAAATCATTTAAATAGTTGAATCATGCAACAACCAGAGTATCACAACTAGGATGTCCTCTGGGCCCCATTCTGAGGACAAGGTGACTTTATTTTCCTGTTGTTAAGACATAGGAAGACTTAATTTTTAAATGGTCAATTTCCAGTTGAAGGCACAACACTAATCAGATTTCCACGCCCAAAACTTGGGGACTAGAGCACCTAGTACCGAGGGAACTCTGCCACCTATGCAAAGCCCACAGATAAAGTAAACGACACTACTGCCCCGGTGACCCCTAGGACGCGGTCGGAGCAGCGTCAAATGTCTTCTCTCCCTTCCCCCAAGACAGTGTCCCGCACCTGCTAAATTACGTCATTGGGTTTTACTCTGTTCTGTTTACAGTGTACTATTTAAGGTTTTATAAGTGTAAATATATTTTGTATATTTTTCTATGAGAAGCACTTCATAGGGAGAAGCACTTATGACAAGGCTATTTTTAAACCGCGGTATTATCCTAATTTAAAAGAAGATTGGTTTTAAATAATTTTTTATTTTCATAGGATGAAGTCAAAGAAAATATTCAGCTGTACACACAAAGTCTGGTTTTTCCTGCCCAACTTCCCCATGGAAGGTGTACTTTTTGTTTAATGTCTAGTTTGTTTGTGCCCTGTTGACATAAAAGTTTCCTGGGTTTGCTCTTTGACAATAAATGGAAAAGGAAGGTCACCCAACTCCATTGGGCCACTCCTCTTCTTTCCCACACTGTCTCTCTCCTTTCTGTCATTAGCTCGGAGTGGTGAGAGGTGGAAATCTCTTTTTCCCTCATCTTTCCTACTTCAGAGTTCGCAACCAAGTGGAATGGCACCCTGACATTTGCATCACCATCTGCCTCATAGATCACCTCGTTCCCTTTCCTCTACCCACCAAGTCCTCATAGCTGCAAAGAATCCACAGATTCTCCTGTGCCCCCTTTTGGGGCAGCCTGTTGAAACTGAAGCACAGTCTGACCACTCACAATAAAAAAGATTTCTCTCTGCCTTTGTCAGCCACAAGCTTTCAGAGCAGTGTAGTCCCGTGGAGGCGAGACAGCCTTTTTTCCACGTGAGAAGCCCGTTGCTGTGGAAGTCTGGCAAAGCAATAGGGCCCAGCCCAGCGCTCTGCTCCAGGACTCATGGTTCTGCTGTGCCTTCCATCCTGGGCTCCCTGTTCTTCCGTGACCTTAAGGACTTTGTTTGGTGGCTTTGCCGGAACACTGTCACTGTTTTCACTGGCATGCAGGGAGCACAGCGCTGTGGCCAGGATGGCCGAGACTTCCTTGTCACGGAGAAGTGCCAGCAGGGGCCTGGGGAAAAGCACGCTGCCCAGACCTCACCTCCCTCCCTCCTTTTGCCCACGAACAAGACACGGTGGCTCTAGGGGTTCCACTGTTGTCTGGTTTCCTTTATTGCACTGTGTGAGATTTTTTTTGTAAATCCTCTTACTCATTTTATTCCCCAAGAAAAATACCTTAAGCGGCATTTGTTACTGAAATGATTAATGCACTGATGGATCATGAATTCACCTTGAGAAAGACCCAAAGGCCAGTCTAGGGGTGGGGGAAACTCAGCTAAACTGACCTAGTTACTGCCCTGCTAGGCCATGCTGTACTGTGAGCCCCCTCCTCATTCTCTTTCTCCCAGTCCCAAACCCCGAGGCCAGGGGGAGGAGCCCACATCTTTCCTTCTGCCAGCTGCAGATGGTTTGCCTTGCCTTTTTCCACTCCCTGACTGTAACCACAGAAATGAGAAATTCCTCGTTACAGCTCAGCCTTGAGTTCATTGCCAAAATTCAGCATACCTGCCAGCAACTTGGGAAATGAGCTAAGGTTCCCTCCAAGAAGGAAACAAGGCAACTGTGGTGGGTCATTCCTAAGAATACCCCAAAGGGGAACCCGAGACCCCTAAGGAGTAACAGGCTGCAAACCTGGTCAGTTCTCAGTGAGAGAGCCAGCTCCCTTACAGCTTTGCTGCTAGAACCTGTTACAGCTGCACTTCCTGGTGGCCAGTGACAGCCGTGTAACCAGAACAGCTGCATGGCGCTGACCCTTTGGCCGGAACGTGGTCCCGTGGTCCCTTGGCTCCCGCTCTGTTACTGTCCGCCACCCCCAGCCCAACCCCTCCTGTTTTTAGACCAATAACAAGAATTAAAGGGGAAGCCCTGGCAGCTATATGTGTTTTCAACCAGACTCCTTTGCTGGGATCCAGTCCACCACCCTGCTTGCCTCTGTCAACCCCCCCGGCCAATGCAGTGAGCACCATGCAGCTCCCTTGATTTACAAAAAAAAAAAGACAAAAAAATAATCTTTTAATGAATGTATCTTTCTAAAGGACTGATGTTCAATCAAATATCTGAAAATACTAAAGGTCAAAACCTTGTCAGATGATAACTTTTTGATTTGGGACTTTTTAAATAGAATTTTTTTTTTTTTTTTTTTTTTTTAAGGAAAAGCGGGTCATTGCAAAGGGCTGGGTGTAATTTTGTTTCATTTCCTTCATTTAAAGCAATACAAGGTTATTGAGCAGATGGTTTTGTGCCGAATCATGAATACCAGTCAAGTCTCACACTCTGAAAACTTGCAACTTTTTTTTGGTTTTCAAGTAAATATAAATATGATATATATAGGAACTAATATAGTAATGCACCATGTAACGAAGCCTAGTTCAGTCCATGGCTTTTAATTCTTTAACACTATAGATAAGGATTGTGTTACAGTTGCTAGTAGGCAGGAAATGTCAGTCTGGCACTTCTCTGGTCCTCCGACATGGAGAAACCCAAACCATAAAGGGGTGGTGGAAACGGCCCATTCCTAGGGTCAGAAAGAAATGCAGAAGTGGTGTCACCTGGATCTTTTCTCTGCCGGTGAATGTTGCCAGGCAGTATCTGTACTCCTTGTTTCTATTTTTGGTTATGAATGTTGGGGTTCCCACCTGCATTTAGGGGGAGATTGTGTTATGTGCTTTCCTGCTATCTTGTTCCGAGGTTCTCTAGTTCTGTCTTTCAACCAAGAAAATAGATTTGTGGTGTTTCTTTCATTGAACTTTTAACAGTCTCTTTAGTAAATACAGGTAGTTGAATAATTGTTTCAAAAGCTCAACAGATAACAAGCTTCTTTTCTAGAAATAGGACATTTCTTGACAACTTTATCATGTATAACAGATCTTTGGTTGTTTTTTCCCCCTTGTGTTCTTCCAAGCTTCTGGTTAGAGAAAAAGAGAGAAAAAAAAAGGAAAAAAATATGTGTCTAAAATCCATCAGTGTTAACTCCCTGTGACAGGGATGAAGGAAAATAACTTTAATAGTTCAAAAAATAATAACGCTGAAAGCTGTCTACGAAAGACTGAATGTAAAAGTAAAAAGTGTACATAGTTGTAAAAAAAAAGGAGTTTTTAAACATGTTTATTTTCTATGCACTTTTTTTTATTTAAGTGATAGTTTAATTAATAAACATGTCAAGTTTATTGCTGCACATGGTGGAGCTTTCTTTTGGCATTGCCTGGGGTGGGGAGATGGGGGAGGGGTATGGCCTGTAACCTGATTTCAGAGTACCTTCCACAGTCCTTTATTTTAAGGTGGAATAATTAAATCATTCCTCATTGCCTTCTACACTGGCTCTCTTAACTGAATTTTCTTTCCTTATCAATGATGGATATTCAGGACCTGATTAATTCTGGATATGAAGATGGGCTAAAGAGGACAAAGGAATAGTTCCTTTACTGCCTACATACGTCCCTCCTAGAAGCAGTTGTTTCTAGGGATTTTCTCCCAATCTGTGAATGTAATAAAAGCATTTAAGGGAGAACCTGGACAGCACCCTCTCTGCTCCAGTCCACCTTAAGGCTGAAATTGGGTTTATGTACTGTTTGTCCTAGGACTGGGGTGCTGATGGGGAGGCAGTTGAGAAATACCTGTAAATGTTCTGCCAGGCCAGGGTCACTAACCTCTGGCCAAAAGAGGCTGAGCTTACACTTCAGCCAAAGGAATGGAAGACACTCCTGTTCCGCAACCCCTCTCTAGACCGGTTGGCTGTGAAGCTCGGCCACCTCCCACCACTTCTTCCTCCCTCCTCTCATCCTGGGTCACCTTTTTGGATTTTTGTAGTTGAGCATCATGGGGACTCTAAATGATCAGGCAGTACTACAGGCCATCTTCAACCCTGACACCCCATTTGGAGATGTTGTGGGGTTGGACCTGGGAGGGGAAGCTGAGGAAGAAGTGGAAGGTGAGTGTTGGACCTTCGAGTGTAGCTCTGCTTTGGCCAGTCTGCAGACCTCCCTGGGGAGGCATAGGGACATGGTCTTTTGCTTTGGGCAGGTGTCTAGGGGCGGGGGTGGTCCTTGCAAAGTCCCTTGTCTGTTCCATGCCCCTTGGGCAATGACTGAGATTGGAATTAAAGGTTGGCTGTACCTCAGTGCTGATGGGGGTTCGGCAAGAGTCATTCTGCCAAGAGGAGAGAGCCAGGGTTTGTTTCAACCCTTTTGTCCTCGCCCCTCTGAACTCCCCTCACCATTCAGCTCTCTCTATGACCTAAGCTTAACTGTTGACGTGTCGGGGGCGACACTAAACTCTCCCCTGTTAGTTAGAACCGTGCGTCATCCCACGAAGGAAGAGGGCAGGGCATGGCTCCAAGAAATGGTCCCAAACCAGGCAAGCACTCAGTGTTACATATTATTACAAGCCAGGCACTGAGTTCATCCTTCCACAGTGAGTGCACTTGGTGTTGGAGGTAATGTGGTAGAACAAAATGGAGACGGGCTAAGGATCCAGAAAGACCTGGGTTCAAATCCAAGCTGTGCAACTTACAGACTGTGTGACCTTGAACAAGTATTTTAGCTGCAGTGAGCTTTATTCTCTTGATAATGGGGAGCCAACCAAGGTCCCCTTCCCAGCTCTCTGTGACTTAGGCAGTACCAGCTTTCAGCCTTGGTGACCTCAGGTCCCCTGCCCCAAATACTGTATCTGATTCCTATGGTGACCCGTACCTCAGCCCAGTAAGTTCTGACTCAGGTTTCTAAAGCCTGAGGTGGCTTTTGCTTCTTGCTCCCATATGCACACCTGTCCTCTCCTGGCTCCCTCCCTGGCACAGATGGAGTTTTCCCTCAAGCACAGTTGGAGCAGTCCAAGGCCCTGGAGCTGCAGGGGGTGATAGCAGCTGAGTCTGGTGACCTCAGCACAGCCCTGGAAAAGTTTGGCCAAGCCATCAAACTGCTGCCTGAGAGGGCATCAGCCTACAACAATCGAGCCCAGGCCCGGCGACTCCAGGGAGATGTGACAGGTGAGGGTAGATGCTCTGGACCCTCTGCAAAAGAGGCCCTGGAGTGCACAGACCAGAGATGAAGTGGTGGGCCTGGGGAATGGGGTGGGGGATCATTAGACCCCTCTGGAATCTGCATTCTTACCTATAAGAGATATTATGGGCCCTGCTAATCTCGGGGCTATTAAGAAAATCTGAATAGACTGCCTTCCATTTATTTATTTAACATGTAATGGGAATCTACTACTGTGGCAAAGGGCCAGGTGCTGAGGACACAAAGATAAAAGATACAGCAACTAAGGGACTCTACATGTCATCTGTTGTAACTAATCTAATCCTCACAACCCTGAAAGGTAGGTGCTACTGTTACCTCCACTTTATAGATGAAGAAACCGAAGCACGGAGGTTAGGTAGCTTGCTGCTCTCTTACAGCTGAGAAGTGGCAGAGCTGGGATTCTAACCAGGTGGCAGGGCTCCAGAGAAATACTGCCTCTCAAGAAACTCACATCCTACGGGGTAGGACAGATGCATAGTTATGATACCACCGTAACAGGTTAGGAGGGATCTGCTCCTGAAGGATGGCTTTGAAGGATGAGCAAGAGTTAGCTGGATGGAGGGGAGGAAGCAGGGAAAGCAGTCGGTAGAGGTCCAGAAGGCATGAAGGACAGGTACAGGGAGTTTTTGGTCCCCAGGCTGACTGGGACAGGGAGCGGAGGAAGTGTGTGCTAGGTCCTAGAGGTAAACAGGGATCACAAAAGGGTCACTTGTTTTTCTTTTCAAAGATTTCATTTATTTTTAGAGAGAGGTGAAGGAAGGGAGAAAGAGGGAAACATCAGTGTGTGGTTGCTTCTCGTGCACCCCCTACTGGTGATCTGGCCCAAAGCCCAGGCACGTTCCTGACCGGGAATCGAACCAATGACCCCTTGGTTCACAAGCTGGCACTCAGTCCACTGAACCACACCAGCCAGGGTCACTAAAGGGTTCTAGCTGGGGAGTGACTGGATCAAACCTGCTGCATTGTGGTAACTTTAGCTGAAGTGGGGATGATGGGACAAAGGGAGCCAGTCGTGCTGGGAACCAGAGAGCAAGCCCATCAGCGGTGTGAACCACAGAAATCTAGTATGGAACTACGAGACTATTAAGACTTAGTGGTGGAGGTACCCTCGGGCCAGGTAATGCCAGGCTGGTGAGTCTGGACTCCATCATGGGAACAGTGGAGAACCTCAAGGACCCCTTTTCCAGGCTTGTCTGCCACCTGACTCTGGCAAGGTTGTAAAGGTTGCTGGAGACAACCTGCAGACCAAAACCCCAGACGGGATCAGAGGCAGTTCTCCAGGAGGTGGCTTTCAATTCCTTCAGACCAGTTTCTCTGAGGGAAACCAAGAAATGTCATCAGAGAGCTTCTCAAAGGCCCAGGTGCAGGTGCAGTGGGGGGCATAGCCCTTGCAGGGATCCAGGAATCAAACCAGAGACAGAAGGAAGACCAGCCTTGCTTGAGAGCTCCCCAAGAACCCAGATGAAATGCAGCCCAGTGGACCCTACAGTAGACACCAGCAGGCTCCCCGAGGTTGAGTTCAGATGCCTAACCCCACGACTTCGTGAGAACAATAAAAATAAAAACGGAGCAGGCTAGCTCTGGCTCTAAGACCTTCAAAGAAAACTGGATACAAAATAATGAAGATCATGAAAATAAAGAATGAGGAAAAGCAGTAAGTGGAGAAAACAGGTGAGGGAAACTATTTTAAAAATCACACAATGGGCCCTGGCTGGTGTGCCTCAGTGAATTGAGTGCCGGCCCTGCCTGAGAACCAAAAGGTCACCAGTTTGATTCCCAGAGGGGGACTGGGTTGCACGCTGGGTCCCCAGCTGGGGGCGTGCAAGTGGCAACCAATCCATGTATCTCTCACACACTGATGTTTCTCTACCACTCTCAAAAACAAAACAACACAATGAAAGAGGAGAGAAAAGCCTTCAAAAGGAAAAGGGAAATGGACTGTACTGTATTTGTAAGAAAGCGTTGTTAGTAAGCATAATTATTTTGGACTCTGGGATTCAGAGCTAGTCATCTGGCACATGGAGGATGATTAATAACGTATCAGTATATGTGGAATAAATTGCCAGCTACATGACAGCAACGGGCCCCATTCATGAACACGGTGATCATTTAAAATGCTCTCAGCAACTTTCATGTTTTGGTGTAAGAGTTAAGTCCCAGCTCTGCCACTAAGCGGCTGTACAGGTGGGCATGTCTTCCCCAACTCTTCCCGGCTTCATCTGTGCAACAGGAAATAGCAATAACTACCTCCAGGTTAACGTGCAAGGCGGGCTGCAAAGGGCCGAGCCCCAGGCCCCAATTCCGTGCCCACATTCTGTGCTCACTTGTCCCGCAGGCGCCCTGGAGGACCTGGAGCGCGCCCTGACACTGAGCGGCGGACAGGGCCGCGCCGCCCGCCAGAGCTTTGTGCAGCGCGGGCTACTGGCGCGGCTGCAGGACCGGAACGACGACGCCCGCAGGGACTTCGAGCAGGCAGCGAGGCTGGGCAGCCCCTTCGCGCGGCGCCAGCTGGTATTGCTCAACCCATACGCAGCGCTGTGCAATCGCATGCTGGCCGACATGATGGGGCAGCTGCGCGGAACCCGCGATGGACGCTGAGCCGTCCAACCTGCAAGGGAGGGGAGGGCCCTGCACCAATAAAACTGCCGACTCGCACGAATCCCGCCTGTGTCTGCGCCCTCACGCGGTCCCGGCGTGGGTAGGGGCTCCGGGAGGGCAGTGGGCGCAGGGACGGCGGGAAGGGGTAAGCAGCTGCGGTCCAAGCGGCCTAGCGAGGAGGGGCCCACCGGCGAGCGCGGGCATTGATTGGCCAAGCCTGATGCTCCTGGCGCCGCCCCGCACTGCAGTGCTCGCCAGGCCTGAGCAGTTGCTCCGGGCTGAGCTCCAGTGGACCTTTAGGTGGGCAACCTCCGAAGTTGGGGCGGGTGTTCTTTGCGCCACCCGCACGCGGGATCACCTTTTCATCAGCAGCAACCCGAAGAATGGGAAAGGGGGCATAGGGCGAGAGATGCGGGGAGGGGGCAAGAGAGACGGAGTCTGGAGTAGGACAGTTCCTTTGGGGGAGGCGCACGTTGGCAGAGTATTAGCGTGTGTGTGTGCCTGGGCCAGGGGTGGCTGTAAATTTGCTAGTTGTTTCTTTGTATCCGCGGGGGCGTGCCTGTTTGTCCCCTGCAGCCAGAAAGTCGGTTTGGCCTTTTGAGCTTGGCCGTTTGCGTCATGTGGGTTGGTCTACATTTGTGTTTACGTGCATGGTTTATTTTTGTTTCTGTAAAGTTAATTCCTGGAGGAATTACTAAGTCGGCCCGATCTCACCTGGCTAATGTCGAGGCCCGCCCCCTTCTCTCTACAGCTTGGGTCCTAGGTCGGCGCCACCATGTCGCTGCCTCCACGCCCAGCTACCATCCTGCACACACTGCTGCTCCTGCCAGCCCTTCTGGGCTCAGGTACTTGGCCCCCACCCGGGCAACACCCCTCTTCATCCCTTGGTCGGGCTCTTTTGGGATCCTGTCTCCTCTGTCCTCCCTTCAGTGTGGGTGCTCACTTCAGGCCTTATGCACCAGAGCTGGGTTTCCCCTCACCCACCGACCCAAGACCCAGCCAGTTCCTGGTGAGAGAACCCAGGTGCTCTGTCTCTTGGCCTGCTGCCCCTCTGTCACTGGGTCTCATCTTGGTCACAGAACAGTACCAGCCCTAGCCGGAACCCCCTGTTATTTTCCAGGTCGGGGAGAGTTGGCGCCACAGATCAATGGTCAGACCTGGTCCAAGCTGGCACTTCGGGAGAATGAACGCTACCCCTTCACCTGCAGAGTGACAGGGGGGTCTGGCATCCCCCAGCTGGCCTGGTACCTGGATGGACAACTGCAGAAGGCCAGCACCTCAAGGCTGCTGAGTGTGGGTGGGGAGGCCTTCTCTGGAGGCACCAGCACCTTCACGGTCACTGCCCAGCGGGCCCAGCACGAGCTCAACTGCTCCCTGCAGGACCCAAGCAGTGGTCGGTCAGCCAACGCCTCCGTCATCCTCAATGTGCAATGTGAGTGTCCCTGAGGTGGGCAGGGAGAGAGGTTCACTGCCCAGGGACCCCCAGCAGCTACCTGGCAGGTGGTCTGGTAAGACTTTTAACAAACATTTAAGCACTTTGCAAGTATTAACTAACTTTAATCCTTACAACCATCCTATGAGGTAGTTACTATTGTTACCCTCGCTTTATGTATGAGAATACAGGCACAGAGAAGGTAAGCAATCTGGCAGAGGCCACACAGCTGGTAAGAAGCAGAGCCCCAACTCAGATCTGTGTGTTTATGCTCTTGATCGCCACAAAACGCTGCCTGTCGGGCAGACATAATCATCCCATTTCCCAGGCCCCCGTGAGGAGAGGCCCCTGCTGGGTTTGGGAAGAAGGGCACGGCGCATGAAGGGCCGTGGCAAGAGCATATTGGTCTCTGCTTTGCGCCAGTTAAGCCGGAGGTTGCCCAGGTCGGGGCCAAGCACCAGGACGCTCAGGGCCAGGGCCTCCTGGTTGTTCTTTTTGCCCTGGTACGTGCCAACCCACCTGCCAGTGTGACCTGGATCGATCAGGACGGGCTGGTGACTGTCAACACCTCGGACTTCCTGGTGCTGGAAGCCCAGAACTACCACTGGCTGACCAACCACACGGTGCAGCTGCAGCTTCGCAGCCTGGCGTACAACCTCTCCGTGGTGGCCACCAATGATGTGGGTGTCACCAGTGCTTCACTTCCGACCCAAGGTGAGTGTGGAATCTCAGTACAGAAATGGGGGGACTTGTTGCCCTTTGGATGAGGCCTGTGAACGAGTAGTCCTCAGCCACCTTGGGCAAGGAGGACAGAGTAGTGCCTGTGGCATCTCAGAGTTGGGGGCCCTGCTCGCTTGGAACCTAACCAAAGGACCACCTGCAGGACTCCTGGCCACTCAGGTGGAAGTGCCATTGCTGGGCATCATTGTGGCTGGAGGGCTATCCCTGGGCACCCTGGTGGCATTCAGCACCTTGGTGGCCTGCCTGGTCTGCAGGAAAGAGAAGAAGACCAAAGGTAGGGCCAAAGTGCTGGGGGAAGAGGGCAGCTGGGGGTGGAGGTGAGGTCAGGGTGAGCAGCAGGGCAGAAAGAGTTGGGCAGAACAAGTCGTCTCTGACAGGCGGCAGTACCAGTGTTCCTGGGTGTGGCCCTGGGTGATCATGTGCATCCCCGGCGACAGGGCTGGGCATCGGAGAGACCCCTTGCCTAAGAGTCCTGGGTCTAAAAGGGCAGGTGGGCAGAGCCCAGAGTGGGTGAGCACATGGAAAACTGGTGTGGTTTCTTTCTCCTTAGGCCCCTCCCGGCGCCCATCTTTGATCTCCAGGTAACTCCTCCTGGGGCTGGGGGGATGGGGTGGATGGAGATGCAGCATGGGGACAGACGGGAAGCTGCAGTTGCTGGTAGTTCTGGAACCAGTCCAAAAGAAGCCTGCTGGAGCCAGGGCGTTTCTCCAGGCTTTGTCCACCTTGTAGTGACTCCAACAACCTGAAACTCAGCAATGTGCGCCTGCCGCGGGAGAACATGTCCCTCCCTTGTAACCTTCAGCTCAACGACCTCACTCCAGATTCCAGAGGTACATCCGGAACCCTCTGTTTGCCCCTGCTTTATCTTCAGAAGTGTTCTTAAGGAAAAGAGAGACCTTGGTACTTAGGAGGGGCAAGGTCCATGGGGCACACTCCTTGTCCTGGGCACCACCCACTCTGTCACCCAACAGGGAAACCAGCAGACCAGCAGATGGCTTGGAACAGCAGCCGGCCAGAGCTTCTGGATTCAGAGCCTGGCGGCCTCCTCACCAGCCACGGTACCCACCTCCCCCCCTCAGCCCTTGTGCTTTTGCCTCTAGGTCCCCAGGGGCAGAGAGGGGTCTCCTAACTCCCAAGAGTGAGGGTTACCGAGACTCTGGACATCTCTGACCCTGCAGGTTTCATCCGTCTGCCAATGCTGGGCTACATCTATCGAGTGTCCAGTGTGAGCAGTGATGAGATCTGGCTCTGAGCCAAGGGCAAGATGGAGGGCGCCATGGCCCCTGGGTACTCTCCCACTCTATCCTCTGTCCAGCCATGTTGCCAATCAGAAGAGGCCACTTCCAGTTTTGTTGCACCCCTAACCGGGGTGCCCTCTTGTCATCCACATGATGGTCCCACTGGGATCCGACCCTCAGGGGCACAGGTATCCTGGGCAGGATGCCGGCTGGACCCAAACCCTTGTTCTAACTCAGCTTGCGGGCCTGCATGTGATGCTCGTGCCCGAGTGGATACAGCGCTTTGCTCAGGTGTTCAAATGTCATCTGGCATCTTATGTGTGGCATGGCCCTGTTGGCGTGGGCCTGCTCTGCCTCATACCAGCACTCGGCACTTCAGACAGCTGACATGGGGTCGTGCCTGGGTGTGGGACAAGGAAGGCCTTGCACGTCTTGGATTTCTTTTCCCGTGCTGTGTGGCCTTGTTCCCTCAGGGAACATTCAGGGCCCCGCCAGCCATGTAGAACCAAAATGCTCTTTGCACAGGTGACAACCCCTGGCCCAGGGGCGTTGGCCAGGCACACACTAGTCCTTTTTGCTGTATACCTCTGCCTTTTCTCTGTCCCCACCTTCTCTCGGGCATCACTGGTTACACGTTGGCCCTTTCCACTTCTTCGCTGGGCACCAGACTTCCCTATCGGCCTGGTCTCTGGTGGTGCTAGGGCCTGGTGTTAGCATGAATCAGGGGGAAGGAGGGAGGTGCGAGGTCTAGTGGCGTCCAGCACGGCATGTAGCTATGCATCTTCTTCTTAGTGTTTTTCTTACAGTTAGCACTTTAAACACATCCCCTGGGGAGGGCTGAGTGAGGACCCTCTCTGTGGGCCCCCCAAGTCTGGCCTTCCTGTGATTCACTGAGTACTCTGAGCCCTCGGGGTTGATGGTTTCCCTCTCCACGTGTCTCCCCTTCCTGAGCACTCGGCCCTGACCACCCCGCTGCCCCATCAGCAGGAAGCTGCTCTTCCCGTCCTACCCTCTGCTCTTCAGGGAGTGTTTGTAGCGGCACGTAATCCAACAGTGCCAGCGCTGCTGGGGGACATGGAGCACGAGGGATACCACACACCCCAACACACCTGAGGACCTGCTACAAAGCAACGTGGAAGCGATTGCAGATTAAGTATATCTCTTCCTTGTTACCTTGTTTTGTCATTTTTCTCGTGTTGCAGCCTAGCACAGCGCTGAGCACCTGGTGAATTCAATAAACTTGGCTGAATGAATGTTACATGTGTTTGCTTCCTTCAAACAGGTTCCTTTGTGAGTTCTTTAAGTCACACAGCAGAAAAAATATAGCAAATACCTGTGTGCCCACCACTCAGTTCTTGAGTCTTAACCCTCTATTTGCCTCAGATCTTTTGTTCTTAAAAATGATGTTTCTCTAATTACCAGTGGCAGGGCTGGCATTTTCTGTTTCCGGAGTGCCAGGTGGGCATCAGAGCTATACCCTGTGACTGGGTCTCCTTTGGTCGCTGTCACCTGCAGACTCTCCCTCCTCGGGACTCTGGCTAAGCAACAGTGAACCCCTTCGCCCTCACCAGGGGTACAGAAGGCTCAGACTAGGCTGTGGTTTTCAAAAAAAAAGGGGGGGAGGGGAGGTCATGAGGGGAAAAAAGACTAGAAATGGGCCTCGTTATGGGAGGCAGATTTGTACTCTGCCTGTTTTAGTGGTGGCCGTGGCTCTCCTCTCTCATTCAGTCCGCTCCTCCGTGGGAGCAGCGACGGCGGCCTGCCCCCTGAGAGGAATTTAGTTCCTGCCTCTGTCGGCATTGCGTGTAAGCTCTTTCGTGGCCCCAGAGTGCTGAGGAGCTGGGGTGCCCTGCGATCAGTTCTGTTGATCCTCATCCACTGTCCCCTTCCTTGATGGTTCTTTGGCAAGGCTACAAGCCCAGGTCTTACTTTAGCAGAAAGGTTTGCTCTTCCTGGCAAGTCTGCCATCCTTGCAAGTGTTTGCCAAGGGTATAGACTTTTAAATTAGTGTCCCAATTCGCCATGCATGTCCCTTAGATTAGAAATTAGATTTCTTGTACCGTTATTGAGCAACTCCTTGGAGGATTTGAAGAAAGTTCACACTTTTTATGAGAACATGCAGATTAAAAAAAGACAAACACCTCATTATGCAGGTCAAAGCCCATCGAATTATAATATGGACGAAACTGAAAACTATGCTAAAGAAGCCGAACCCCAAAGACCACCTGTTCTGTGAGCCCATTTGTATGAAATGCCCAGAACAGGCAAACACACAGAGACAGTGGGCAGTGGTTCCCGGGGCCTGGGGGAGGGGACAATGGGAGTGGCTGCTAGTGACCTCGGGGTTCTCTCAGGGCAATGAAAATGTGGTGTACTTAGTGGTGACCAATGCTCAACTTTCCCAATAAACCAAAAGCCAGTGAATTGTACGTTTTAAAAGGGTAAGCTTTATGATATGTGAATGGGTGGAGGGGCTGCTGCTTTGCGTTCCCAGCTCTGGGGTCTCAGACTTGGCCACACTCTGCGCTTTGTTGAAATCTCCAAATCCAGGGCAGCCATTGAGAGGAGAGGTGCTGGTAGCACCTGGGATTTTCTCTGCGTCCTCCTATTTGGCCACCAGACAGGTTCTTCTCAACCATCTGTGAGTCTAGGGTACCTGTCTCTACCATCCATCCATCCATCCATCCAGCAAAATCAGAGTTAATACTGTTGGCAACAACATTAGGCTGTTAGGCACCAATCCAGATTTGTCAAATGGACTTTTAAGGCCCTGGGTCAACTGAGTGAGAAAACACAAGGGTGGATCACGGAGGAAGCAGAAGCCACCAATACAGGCAATTACACAGGCACCAATGAGAGCGGCTTAAGCAGTTCTAGTTATGCTAGTTAGAGGTCCTGCAAAGCTCCTCGTGGACCTTCCTGTGTATGGGAAAGAAGGTAACGATACGCTGGTCCACTGCCCTCTGACTGCCCCGGAAGAAACCAGTTACTACTCCTGTATGGGGTGAGAGGGAAACTCCTTCCCAAGGACTTGGTGTTTGTCCCCAATCCCAATGCACCGTGACCATCAGAAACAACGCACAGGTGTCATGCTCTTGCGTGCAGTGTTCCACAGAGAAAAAGGACAAGTTAGCGCTGTCAGAGAAGTTCACCCTGAAAGTGAGGGCAGCCTTCAGAGATGTGCCAGTTGTGTCTGTCCAAAGCAAGCTGTCTCCTTAAGGAAGGACAGAATTTACAGTGCCGTGCGTGACGAAGAGTGTGCCTGGTCCCCTGGACTCAGTGTGGCTAAAGGAAAGAGCCAGACTAAATAAAGCAGAGTAACAGCCAGCATCAGGGTGACTTCAATTTTGCACATAGGAAAGGTTGACTGTTAGCTCAGCAAGAGTTCACGATCCTGGAGTGTTCCTGCGTTACGCCAATAATACTTTTGGATCAGCAAATGTCACAACAACCTGGGAAGTAGTAGGTAAAGGATTCATTAATATCTTTCTAATGGCAAATATTAACAACATTTATAAACAATGGAAAAAATGTAGATCTGATGGTTGAATACAAGGTATATACCCAAAGCTTGAACACCAACAGTGGATATATGTGAACAAACCCTTCACTGATAAATGGGAAAATTATCCCAAGTCTGAGAATGAAAGTAGTATCAGATATGTAAGTGAATTCACTTCATCTAATCAGATTAAAAGGGACCAAAGGAGACACATGTTTCTGATGTCCAATGCTGATGTCTATTCTTCCATGGCATTTAATGTGTCCTTGAACACAAAACCAGAAATCCTAACTCTTGAGAGGCCCAAGAATGGCATGCTCCAACGTGTGGTAGAAGGGTCCCCAGAGGCCATAACAGATTGGTATCTTTGTCTAATAACTGAGCAGAGATGTTCCATGTGCATTGGGCCAGTGGATATGCGGACACAAAACTCCTCTTTGTCACCATTTGCAAAATGAGTGTTTCAAAATGTAGGACTTACAACTAAGTGGGCAAGAGTTCTGCCTTTTTCAACTTCTCATTTATTTTTGAATATTTTGATTATGCTATTACCATTGTCCCAATTTTCTACCGTTCCTGTACCCATCCCCCTCTACTCCCTCATGCGATCCTCACACCATTGTCCACGTCCATGGGTCATCCATGTGTGTTCTTTGGCTACTCCATTTCCTGTGCTGTACTTTAACATCCCCGTGGAACTGCCTGTTTGTGCTTCCTGATCCCTCCACCATTTTTGCCCATTCCCCCCGATCGCCTCCCGTCTGGCACCTATCAAAATGTTGTCTGTATCTATGATTCTGTTTCTGTTCTGCTTGTTTATTTTCCTTTTTAGATTCAATTGCTGATAGATATGTATCTATTGCCATTTTTGTTCATATTTTTTATCTTCTTTTTCTTAAAACAGACCCTTTCACATTCCATATAATACTGGTTTGGCCGTGATCAACTCCTTTAGTTTTCTCTTTTCTGGGAAGCTCTTTATCTGCCTTTTGTTCCAAATCAGGGGTGTCCAACCCGCAGCCCATGGGCTGCGTGCAGCCCAGAAAGGCTGTGAATGTGGCCCAACACAAAATCGTAAGTTTACTGAAAGCATTATGAGATTTTTTTGTGATCGCATGTCCCAGTGTCACATAAAATAAATGTACATACACTCTCGCTATTTGTACGTCTTCATGGCTTCAGTTTCATGGTGGTGTGCAGCTTCCGGTGTGTTCTCTTCTAAGTGCGGACAGTGAACTGACACCATCAGACGTTACCTGTGCTGGTGGTGACTTACTGAGACAGGCAGCGATTATCAATAAGATTTCAACCTACCATTGCAACATTAGGTGTTTAATGTTATTTAGAAGTCAGTTAAGCATTCTTATTTGATAATTAAAGGCATTTCCACACCTCGGCAGTGCCTCACATCTCGCCTGCCATGCTTTACAATCGGCCCTCTGCCTTGCCCTGCATCGGCAGCTGAGAGGGCTGTGGAAGGGTCCAAACCTTGCTTTCTATTTTCCTGTCAATTCTCATAATAAAAGTAAATAAAATCCCTTATCTATTAATATTTTTTAATCCCAACATGGCTTCTACAACATCTCAAAAGAAGAAATAAACCCCCAAAAGAAAAATTATGGATGAAGGAAGATTGTTCAATGAAAAGTGGACAGATGAGTACGTTTTTGTTGAGGCAAATAGTAAGGCACTCTGCTTAATTTGTATGGAATTTAAGCAAGTTTTTAAAGACTATGATTTGAAAAGGCATTATATGCAAAAACATGCTGCCAAATTCAGTGTGTATGAAGGATTGTGTGGTCAGGACAAAACAGCAGAACTGAAAAAAGTCTGCCTTCTCAACAAAAAGTTTTTCAAAATGTTACAACTTGGGTGGATTCCACTGTAAAAGCTAGTTATGTGGTAGCATATTTAGCAGTAAAAAATCAAAACCATTTACTGATGGTGAGTTTACTAAGCAATGTATAGAAAGCCTGGCAGATATGATTTGTCCTGAAAAAAAGGGGGATGTTTCTAAAACCGGTTTGTCTCACCAGACTGTAGCCAGGCGAACTGAAGAAACTGGAAAAACCAGCTGAAAGAAGTGTGGAGAGTAGAGGCGCTAAGGTACAACGTTGTGCTTTGGCAATGGAGGTCGGCACTGGTGCTACCGGTGTGGCTCAACTCGCTCTTTTTATTAGAGGTATCGATGAGTGTAATGACATTGAAGAAATGGCTTTTTAGTGCCATTAAAAGACACGACTAGCTCTGGCTATTGTGGCTCAGTGGATTGAGTGCTGGCCCTCGAAACGAAAGGTCACCAGTTCAATTACCAGTCAGGGCATGTGCCTGGGTTGCAGGCCAGGTCCCCATTTGGGGGCATGCTAGAAGCAACCGGTTGATGTATCTCTCACATTTCCATGTTTCTCTCCCTCTGTTTCTCCTTCCCTTGCCCTCTCTCTAAAAATAAATAAGTAAAATCTTTAAAAAAGTAAAAACACAACTAGCTCTGGCTGGTGTAGCTCAATGGATTGAGCGTGGGCTGCGAACCAAAGGGTCATCAGTTCGATTCCCAGTTAGGGCACATGCCTGGGTTGCAGGCTGAGTCCCTGGTTGGGGCATGTGAGAGGCAACCACACATTGGTGTTTGTCTCCTTCTCTTTCTCCCTTCCTCTCTCTAAAAATAAATAAATATTTTTTAAAAAAGAAAAGAGATTCGGCGGCAGTCACCGAGCAGATCAGAACTTCTCTCGTTCGTGCGCCTCCCTCGGCTTCCTCAGCAACCATGTCTGATAAACCCGATATGGCCGAGATTGAGAAATTCGATAAGTCGAAATTGAAGAAGACAGAAACGCAAGAGAAAAACCCACTGCCTTCCAAAGAAACGATTGAACAGGAGAAGCAAGTAGGTGAATCGTAATGAGGCCCGCACCGCCAATATGCACTGTACATTCCACAAGCATTGCCTTCTTATTTTACTTCTTTTAGCTGTTTAACTTTGTAAGCTGCAAAGAGGTTGGATCAGTTTAAATGACTGTGCTGCCCCTTTCACATCAGAACTACTGACAATGAAGGCCGCACCTACTGCTCCCATCTGCCTCTCTAGCTGGCGGGGAAGGAAAAGAACTGGGATGTTGGTGAAGGAAGAGCTGGGTGGGACGACAGTGAAATCTAGATTAAAAACCAAGCTGGTCCAAGGTGTCCTGCAGGCTGTAAAATGCAGTTTAATCAGAGTGCCATTTTTTTTGTTAAAATGATTTTAATTATTGGAATGCATAATTTTTTAAATATGCAAATAAAAAGTTTTAAAACCTGAAAAAAACAAAAGACACAACTAAATCAAGAGACTTATATGAAGGAGTAAAAAATATATTAAAGCTATTTTCTTTGTCCATTGTCAACGAATCTGGTACAGTTACAGATGCTGTCCCAGCAATGGTAGGCAAGAGAGAGACTTGCAAAATCAATAGAAGATGCCCTGGCTGATGTAGCTCAGTGGATTGAGCACAGGCTGTGAACCAAAGGGTCGCCAGTCTGATTCCCAGTCAGCGCACATGCCTCCTGGGTTGTGGGCCAGGTCCCCAGTAGGGGGCGCATGAGAGGCAACCATACATTGGTATTTCTCTCCCTCTCTTTCCCTTCTACCTAAAAATAAATAAATAAATAAACAAACAAACAAACAAACAAATAAATAAATATCTAAAAAAGTATTAATAGGAGACGATGCAATTGCCACCCAAATCTCATGTTTGATGAAGTATCGTTGCATAGTACACCAAGAAAAATTATGCACAAAAGCTTTAAAAAAATGGATAACATCATAGAAATCATCGTCAAGACTGTGAATTTCATAAGAGCCAAGGGATCGAATCATTGCCAATTCCAAGAATTCCTTAAAACTATTGATGCTGACTGTGGTGACATCATTTACTTTTGAGAGTAAGATGGCTAAGTCGAGGACAAATGTTTAAAAGATCTTATGATTTGTGACATGTTATCAAGTCATTTATGGTATCAAAAAACAAATTTGTGCTGGAACTTGACGATGAAAAATAGCTTACAGATTTAGCATTTTTAGTGGATTTAACCGCTCATTTAAATGAGTTAAACATGCGTCTTCAAGGTGAAAACCAACTTATCAATAACATGTCTTAAACCATAAGAGCATTCCAAATGAAACTGAAATTATGGCAAGCTCATAATTAAGGCAAACAATTTTATGTATTTTGACACGTTGGCTAAACACAGTGCTGTGAACTGCAAAAAATATGCAGCCTTGCTTTTTGATTTCATATAAGAATTTGAAAACATTTCAAGCTTTCTGGTAAAATAATCAATATTTTGCTATATTTGTGACTCCATTTTCAGTCAATGTAAATATGCTACCTGCCAATTTTCAAGTGGAATGCATAGAGCTGTAATCTGACATTCAACTAAAGAAAATTTTGATTGTGTCTCTTTATTGGATTTTTATAGGTCCTATTGTAACAGGGTGCAGCCAAGGGGGGGACCCAAAAAGGGATTTGTAATGGGGTCCAGAACTCAGTGTCCAGAAAATATTAGAAAAATATATATATAGCATGTCCTCACCCCCACAAGTCTGAGTTGGAGGATGGGTCACATGGAGCAGGGCCATTGAGAGTTGTTTTGAATAACAACAGTTTTACAGCTAACCTCTAGAATGATCATTTAACATATCTATAACCTTGAACTGGTTTCATGGATATGTTAAATAGCTGTGCCCATGCTTTGAGCCAGGGGGATGGGAGTGACTTCCACCCAGGATGTAACTGGGAGGCAACTCCCCCTGGTTACAGAGCCTGTGTGAGAGCTTGGAGATGATTGGCTCCATGCCACAGGGCCATGGCTGCCTGGATTTACTGTGGCAGCCCAGTAAAGCTGGAAAAATATGGGAATGCTGGCAGCTGTGGTCAACTGTGGGAGGAGTCGGAAATGGTATGGCAGATATTTAAACCCAGGAGAAGCGGCCAGGCAGGGTCTTTTGGGGACCATGCGGCTTGGGCAGAGAAAAACCACGCAGAGAACCCTGTGGCTTTAGGGTGCTCCCTTTTTTCCATGCTTAGGAAGCAGGAGAAACCTTGCCTGGAAGGAAAGGGGTGAAAGGACTTGCTGGTGGGCCAGGAGAAGGTGCCACGTGGGTTTGGATTAACTGGAGATCGCTGCTGCGGCACAGCTGATGGTGCCAGAACCGAGGGGCTGCCTGAGCCACGGACTTCTACTTCTTTTTCTGAGATATGATACCCCGGACTGGGCAGAGGGGGGAAGGAAGGACTGTGTGCATTTGTGAGTATTCTAAAAGACTTTGGGATCTCAATGAAGACATTAAATCATTACTCTTAAGTTTGTATAACTCTTTAAATAAATCATCCCTTTCCTTTTCACCAATCTCTGGCATTGAGAGAAGTCTTTCCCTGGCGGCGGGCAAGGTGAACCTACTACAGGGCAGGGGGACCCCAGAGCACAAGGGTGGGTCCGTTCAGTAATAGTATATCATCCCTCCCCCTGGGTCTGTTCTGTAACACTATCTTCCCAGGGACAAATATACCTTGCTTCATTATCACACCTTATTCATGCCATCGCTATTTGGAAGCACCTACATTTGCAAGCAACTATTTTCAAGAATGAAACACATTAATAGTAAAATTAGGACCAAAATATCTGATAAGCACCTTGAGAACTTACTGAAAATTGCAACTATTTCTATCAAACCAGATACACTAGTTTCTCAAATACAATGTCAAACATCCCATTAGTTTTATGTTGCCCTCTTTTCTTTTCTTTTCATAATTTAAAAATGTAAAACAATGACATTTTATTACTTAGATATATACATTTTCTATTTTAGTGATCACAAACTTCAGACCAGCTCGACAATTTTAAAAGATTATTGGAAGGCCCGCTGCATAGTTCGGGTTATTTTGTGAGGACTTCTGCTTATCTGTGGTGGCAGAGATCATGAAAATTATGTATGGACCTTTTCTATTTTTGTTCATCAGTTTTTGTTAGTGTTTGTGTATTTAATGTGTGGCCCAAGCCCAGAGATGCCAAAAGGTTGGACGCCCCTGTTCAAAATGAGAGCTTTGCTGGACAGAGTAATCTTGGTTGTAGGTCCTTGCTTTTCATCACTTTGAATATTTCTTGCCAGTCCCTTCTAGGCTGCAAAGTTTCTTTTGAGAAATCAGCTGACAGTCTTATCGGGGCTCCTTTTGTAGGTAACTAACTGCTTTACTCTTGCCGCTTTTAAGATTCTCTCTTTGTTTTTAATATTTGGCATTTTAATTATGATGCATGTTGGTGTGGGCCTTTTTGGGTTCATCTTGTTTGGGTCTCTGCACTTCCTGGATTTGTATGTCTATTTCCATCAACAAGTTAGGGAAGTTTTCTGTCATTATTTTCTTCAAATAGGTTTCCAATTTCTTACTCTTTTCTTCTCTTTCCAGCACCTCCATGAAGCAAATGTCAGTATGTTTGAAGTAATCCCAGAGGTTCTTTACATGATCCTCATTTTTTAAATTCTTTTTTCTTCTTGTTGTTCTGATAGGGTGTTTTCTGCCTCCTTATATTCCAAATTGCTTACTTGATTCTTGGCTTCATGCACTCTACTGTTAATTCCCTGTATTGTTTATTTTAATTAGTGTATCCTTTGTTTTGAACTGGATCTTTTTTATGCTGTTGAGGTTCTCACTAAGTTCCTTGAGCATCCTTATAACCAGTGTTTTGAACTCTGCATCTAGTAGTTTGCTTGTCTTCATTTTATTTGGTTCTTTTCTAGAGTTTTGTTCTGTTTTTTTCATTTGGACCATGTTCTTTATCTCCTTATTTTACAGCCTCCCTGTGTTTGTTCTATGTTTTAGGTAGAGCTGCTATGTCTCCCAGGCTAGGTATAGTGGCCTTATGTAGTAGGTGGCCTGTAGGGTACAGTGGTACCCTGTTACCCAAGCTAAGTACTTGAGGTATGCCCACTGTGTGGACTGTATATGCCTTTCTGTTGTAGTTGAGCCTTGATTGCTGTTAGCACATCCAAGGTCAGCCCCAATCTGTGTTCTACCCAGGGTCAAACAGCATAAGCTACAAAGCAATCTGCAGATAGCTCTCCTTGTGCTGGGCTTGGAGGGGCCCAGGTGAGGTGAAGCTGTGAACCAAGGCTAGCTGCTGCTAGTGCCAGGCCTGGGGTAACATATTAAGAGGTACAGGGCTCGCTGAAGCCAGAAGCTGCTTGTGTAAGAGAATTTAGGAAAATCTGAAGCATGGACAAAGACAAACCATTTGTATGGAAAACCTACTGGGAACAGCTTGGATGGGCCTGAAAGTTGGGTGGGACAGGGCATCAGGGAATCACCACGGCAGGGCAAACAATGTGAGCCAGGTTGATGGAGTCAGATATGGCACCCACTTGCTGGCTCTGTGGCTCTGTTTGGGGAGTGGAAGGCTCAGCGAAAGAACAGTGGCCTCTCTCACCACTTCTGTCTGGGAGAAAGCTGCCCCCCAGATCTCACCCTGATGCTGGAAAATTCAGTCCCTCCCTGTACATCCCTGGCATATTTCAATCTGCCGTCCCCATGCTGGAGCTCAGAGCAAGTGAGTCTGAATACGTCTTTGTGCAGGCCCTTTAAGAGGAACTGCCTGGAACTCCAGAAGTTTCTTTCTTCCACAGCACCAATTCCTACTGCTTTTTACAGACAAAATTTATGAGACTTAACTTCCTGATACTGGAAACCTTGGCTGGGTGGCCTGGTGTGGGGTTGGGACCCCTTGTTCCTGAGATACCCCTCCCAATTTTTATCCACCACACATGGGTATGCGAGCAGCTCATTCTGCATCTTTAACCCCTCCTACCAGTCTTGATGTGGTCTCTTTTTTAATTCTGTAGTTGTAGGACTGCCATTCAGCTTGATTTCTGATGATTCTGAATAATGGTTGTTTTATATTTTAGTTGTAATTTTGATGTGGTTGTTTGAGGCAGTGAGATGTGTTAACCTACACCACCATCTTGACTAGAAGTCAAATAGTATTATCTTACTTCTATCATCAACAAAACCAAGGTTCAGAAAAGAGCAGTGATGTTCTGAAGGTCACAAAGTTGAAGAGCCAGGATTTAAATTTAGGTTTGTTAGGAGCCAAAGCCCCATTCTTTCCATTGCAGCTCTCTATAGTTTTACAATACTAGATTCCAGGTGGCCTAGAGCATGATAAGGGCATGGGGAGCCTGCTCTGGTACCCAGGAACCATCGGGCCAAGTGAGTGCCACAGAGTGTGTTAGGGTGGCTCTTGACAGGGGCTGTGAAAGAATTCACAAAAAGAGGAAAATGCAGAGAGCAAAGTTTTATTCACTTTCCAAGATAAGAAAGGGGCTAGATGTAGAAAAATGCACCAGCACTTGAAGGTTGGTATAATGAGCTTTTATTGGATTATAAAGGATGGAGGCTGTTGTTGTGTGGCCACTGGGCTGTTGGGAGCTTTGCAACACAGGAGTTTTTGGTTGGCTTTGCATAAACTGCAGTTTTCTCCAGTGTTATCTTCTGCCTACGCCTATGGGAAGCAGCTAGTCATGTTATATTCTTGCTTTTCCAGTAATTTTTCCAGTCCTGGGGACATAAGCTCAGAAGAGTAAAATGGTAATCATGTTTAACAAGGTCATAGTCCCGTTTGGCAAATGGCACCACAATAGCAAATGGTGGTGAAAGGGGACTCAAGAGTTGGAAAATTTTAGTTTAAGGTAAATTGTTAATAAGCCTAGTAGGTAATGTACATGTTAAAGCTTTTGTCTCAGGAACTACAGGTGAGACTCATCACTCCCAGGAGAGACAGCTGACCTCTGTCTCTCCCGCTGGAGACATCCTAGCCATTGTGTTCCAGGGAGAGACAGATTGCCTGCCCACCCGCCTGGGGACAGCTAACTGCCCTGGGCAAGAATACTGCAGTTTTTTTAATCTAATTTTCCCTGAATTTCAAAACCCTTCACCACACCTTGTTCTCTGTTATAAAAAGGCTGGCTTGGAAGGAAATAAAATGGTCCATTAGGCTATAAACCCACCGTCTTCTCAGATCGCCGGCCATCTGAATAAAGCACCCATGAAGATTCAATCTCTGTCTCTGCTTATTGGGTTTGGTATGTGACAGGCAGCACGAATGCTGTGTTGTTTTTCCAGTTTCAATGTCAGCTTTGTTCTTTCATTCACCCCTCTGGTTTTAAAATTATTTTGTTCTGAATGATCAGACCCGAATCTGAGGAGTATAGGTAAAGGTCTTGTCTTCTTATGGCTACTTCCTGCTGGTTAGGGATATAGAGTTGTCCCTGCCTATGGATCCAAATTAGGGTCGTTAAGAGGGAGAGGGTGGAATTGGACAGTTTAAAAGGTAAGAGTCATTGCTGTGGGTCATTTGTGAAGGGAGTACCCTAAAGACCGAAGTAAGATTTCTTTTAGTAAGTATTTGGCTATCTCAGTAGTCTTTTTCTATTCTTGTAGGAAAGGCTCCAATCTATCCAGTGAAAGTGTCTATAAATATTTAAATCCAGCTTTTGGGGCATTTGAGTTAAGGCAATTTGCCCATCCTTCTCAGCATATGTGTTCTTGTGCTGTGTTGGCATTATGAGAGAAGGAGAAGGAAGGTGACTCTGGGTGTTACTATAGTTTTTAGACTAGACAAGATGACTCTCCCTAATAAGGGGGTGGGACACCCTTGAACTTTGAGAAAGGCATGATTAAAAGTAAAATTACTGAGGCAGCAGCTGAGGGGTTGAGTGAAATGGTAACACTGAGGATGCCCATTTATCCCAGTGATCAAATAGCTTTCGGGAGAAAGAGGCCCTGGTGAGTGAGTCAGGGTAGAGCAAGCAGCCCCATGTCTAAGAAAATGTAATAGGCTTACCTGCCATGTCAGGGGTTACCTGAGGCTCCTCTGGTGTGATGATGAGATGTCCATGGGGGTGGCAGGAGGCCTCAGGCACCATTAATTCTCAGAGGCACAAGGTTCCCTTCAGAGCCTAGGACACTCACCTTTCTCGTGGCCTTCCCTCTTGCAGAGGGAACATGGTCCTGGAGGTATTTGACCCCAACTTTGCTGTGGGTGTCCCCTTTTCCAGTGTTCTCCTGGTCTGCAAGAATAGCCTTGCCCCTTTCTTGTTCATTGCATCCTGGGGGCTGAATGACCCTGTGGTGGTATAGGACTTAAAGCTAACAAGTGACTCTTGTTTCTATTGGGTGGCTTTCTGCTCGTCCTCTGCCTTGTCTCAATTGTTAAAAACACTGAAATGGCCCTGGCTGGTGTGGCTCAGTGGATTGAGCACCAGTCTATGGACGGTGGCTGGTTCATTTCCTGGTCAGGGCACATGCCTGGGTTTGTGGGCCAGGTCCCCAGTTGGGGGTGTGTGAGAGACAACCAATCAGTGTTTCTCACACATCAGTGTTTCTTTCCCTCTCTTTCTCCCTCCTTGCCCCTTTCTCTAAAAATAAATAAACAATATCTTAAAAAAAACAACACTGAAAGTTCTCTCTACCAGTTGCTCAGTGTGGAGCCTGGGATCCCAAGGCTAGCTTTTGTAACTTTTTCCTGATGTCTGGGGTTGCCTGCTGGATAAAATGCATCCCTAGAAGTTCTCGGCCCTTGGCAGACTTAGGGATATGTAATGTTGAGCATGACAGCTCTAGTGGCCCCTATTATGTACTGCTTTTTATTTATAGTGCAATCTGTAAATCACTCCTAGTTAGTTTATAAATCAGTGTTAGTGATTAAACCCCTCTGTGAACTTGCTAGGATTTTCTGGAAATCAACTGAGTTTTTCCTTGCAAAGGGTCAGGTCAGACACAGAGAAGGGAACATGTATCCAGATAATTCCTCTACTAGGTCTCAGGGATCTGTTCTTAGGGAGGTGGTGGGGTAGTGAGCTGGGAAGCGGGCTGTTTCACCCTTAGGGTGGACCCACCTGCTCTGCTAAAGGCAAAGGAAGCTCTCAGGCTTGGGAGGAAAAGTGGCTTGAGTTTAAAAGTGTCACCTTTATTTTCAACATTGGAGAGGCAGGCACCCTGCTGCTTGTTAACTGCCCTATTATTCCCAGGGCTTTAGCAGCTCCCAGATCTCCAGGAGGAGAATTTTGAGTGTTTAAAAAACTTAACTCCTGACTTTTTTCTTTTTGAGTTTTATAATCTGGGTGGGGGTGTTAAAGGAAGGTGAGGAGGGAGTGCCAAGAAAGGAATACCATCTGAATTCTGCAAAGAAGGGGGAGGAAGTGATGTAGAAGTTAGGAGAAGCATTCAACAGGAGGAACAAAGATCAGGACAGTGAGAGAATTCGAAAAAGTCCTGAATGTAAGGGACTTCGAACCATTTTTGAGATGATGATAGTAAAGGATGAGTTAGAGGTTAAGAGATCCATTCATGGGCCAGACCTCCTAATCACCTAGTTTGTGTTGGAGCCAGGTTGTCTTGAAGTCAGTAAGTCCCAAAGCCTTCAGGTTAAAAGGGAAGGATATCTCAGGGACAAGAACATACTGAGGTAGGGGGAGGTTTAGGAACAGTGTCCCCAACTCAAACAACCTAGAGATCTGCCGCCAGAGTTGAGCGTCCCTGAGTCCAGGCAGACTGAGACCATGAAGATCTGTCCTGGAGTCAGGTGTACCTGAGTCTGAGAGCAGACTGAACCCACCAAAGAGACAATCAGGAGATATCACAGGTGGGCATAAGTAACCAGGTTCTTGGTGATTGCAGACAAAGAATTGAACTGAATACACAGAGTTTATAGCAGAAACAGAGCAGATTTATTAAGCGATAATACACTCCATAGAACATGGGAGCAGGCAAACTCCGAGCAGAGATTGACCTCAGGGGCTGGAGGGATTCTGTTCTTATAGGGCGGATATTTCCTGGCTAGTTTTGGAGGGCTATTATTGCATATGTACAAGTAGTTGTATTACTTTAAAGTTACTGCGCATGTGGTCTCCCATGATTTTTCTTGACTAGCCATTGGAGAAGGGGGTTGCACAATGTTAATTTATTATAATGTTATTATAATGAAGCATGGGTCATATAGCATCATCTGCGCAGGTACATTCATGATTAACCATGATTCAGTGCTTTTTCAGAAAGCGGGAACAACCGGTCTTAGAACAGGGTCTCTGTCCTGTATTGATGTCCTTTATCTTAGCCCTGGGGCACCTCCGGAGTTTCCTCCTTCCTGACTGTCTCCTGCCTCAGCGGCATCCCTCATGGGTGAACCCCTTGGAAAGTGATAAATTTGACACCAGGGATTAGACAGGAGACTAAGCTATCACTTTTGACAGTGAATGTTTTCCTCCTGAGATTCAGAGGGACTTACTGATCACAGGCCATGTAGGGGGTAGGGAGGAGGGAGTCCACAGAGTTCAGAGAGATGGAAAAAGAATTAGAATCCTCTTTTTAAACCTCATAGAGACAGGGTTAGGGGGTAAGCCTGGGATGAGGTTCTGCTGCCCACTGTTCCCCTAGTCACAAGTCTCAGGAGACAGACGAGAGGGAGAAATAGAGGATGTCCCCATATGGGCCACCACAATGTTAGGGTGGCCGTTGACATAGGCCGTGAAAAAACTCACAAAGAGAGGAACATGCAGAGAGCAAAGTTTTATTCGCTTTCCAAGAGAGGAGAGGGACTAGGCATGAAGAAACACACAGCACTGCAAAGTTGGAACAGTGAGCTTTTAGTGGATTATAAAGGGTGGGGGCTGCTGTTGTGTGGCCCCTGAAAGCTCCAGGGAGGTTTCGGTTGGTTTTGCGTAGCTGCAATTTTCTCCAATGTTATCCTTTGCCTACTTCTGTGGGAAGCAGTTCGTCATGTTATATTCTTGCTTTTCCAGTAATTTTTCCTGGGGACATAAGCTCAGAAGAGTAAAATGGCAATCATGTTTAACAAGGTCATAGGCCTGCTTGGCAAATGGCACCACGATAGCAAATGGCACCGGGTTTGTCCTTCCAGGGTGGAGTTTGAGTCCTTTTAAATTTTGCATTTAAAGAAAAAAATCATTCCACTTTTTGTCCGACATCCTCTCAAGGTAGCAGTGGTAGCAACTGCTCTTCAAGTTTCTCTATGTTGAGTGGTGTTGCAAAGCCAGTGCAATTCTGAGAACTAGACGATGCCAGAGCACAGTTGAGGCCCCTTTGGAAGGAGGGCCCCCAGAACGTCCACCTTCAGCTCAGAGGATGGGCCAGCATATTGTTTCACCCACACGCTCACTAGTGGAGCTTGACTGGGGTAGGAGGCACAGTAGGAGGGGAGCATGGGGCTATGTTATGAGCTGGCTGTTCTCCCACTTTTCTTCAACAGACGCTAAAGGACAAGAAGAAGAAAGATGCTGGAACATCGGCCCAATGAGCAAATCTGGGGGCAAGGCCAAAAAGAAGTGATTCAAAGGCAAAGTTCGGGACAAGCTCAATAACCTCATCTTGTTTGACAAAGCAACATATGACAAACTCTGTAAGGAAGTTCCCATCTACAAGCTTATAACCCCAGCTGTTTTCTCTGAGAGACTGAAGGCAGGCAGCTTCTTAATAAGACTTATTAAAGTAGTTTCAGCCCTGGCTAGTATGTCTCAGTGGATTGAGTACTGGCCTGTGAACCAAAGGATCGCCGGTTCAATTTCCAGTCTAGGGCACATACCCGGGTCACAGGTCAGATCCCCAGTGGGGGGCTTGAGAGATGCAACTACACATTGATGTTTCTCTCCCTCTCATTCTCCCTCCCTTCCCTTCTCTAAAGATAAATAAAAATATATATATATTTTTAAAAAGTACTTTCAAAGCATAGAGCTCAAGTAATGTACACCAGGAACACTAAAGGTAGGGATGCCCCAGCTGTTGGTGAAAATGCATGAAAAACGATTCCTACCAGCTGTACCTTTTGAAAAATAAAACTTTATAAAATTAAAAAAAAGAACAATCCATTCCTATACCCTGTTCACACCTTTGCTGATTGGTTTTATGATCTCAGCCAATATGATTTCCATTTTTGTAATGATTCTTACTTATAAATATTTACAGAAATCCATGTATGAAGTACAGTGAAAGGTTGTTGAGGAGGTACATGGAAACAATTATGTTTACATAGACCTAACACAACTTCCTTATGATCACAAGTGGGAGTTTCCCAGGAAGAGACTGAGTTTTGGGACAACCTTGGGGGCTGGCATCTTCGGGAAGTTGTTGAGGCCACATCTTACAGCTTCACTAAGTCGGTGTGGCCACAACTATTGCTGTAAAGATGCTCAAACCAAGTGCTCATTTAATGGAATAAGAAGCCCTAATGTCTGAACTCAAAGTCTTGAGTTACCTCAGTAATCATATGAATATTGTGCATTTTCTCGCAGAACAAGCACGATTGATTGGAGGGCCCACCCTGGTCATTACAGAATATTGTTACTCTGGTGATCTTTTGAATTTTCTTTTATTGTTGTCAGTTACAGTTGCCCCACCTTTTTCCCCATTGCTGTCCCTGGCCCTGGCCCCCTCCCTGACTCCCACAGTCAATCTCCACTGCATTGTCCATGTTCATGAGTCCTCTATTCATGTTCCTTGACTTGCTCCTTCCCCTTCTTTGAGGAGATAACATGATTCGCTTATTTGCTCAAAGCAGGAAAATCACACAGAAGCAGCACTTTATAAGAACCTTCTGCATTCAAAGGCATCTTCGTGTAGTGATAGTACTAATGAGTACATGGACACAAAACCCAGAGTTTCTTATGTTGTACCAACCAAGGCAGACGAAAGGAGATTGGCAAGAATAGGCCCATACGTAGAAAGAGATGTAACTGCTACCATCACAGAAGATGACAAGTTGGCCCTGGATCTGGAAGATTTGTTGAGCTTTTCTTACCAGGTGGCAAAGGGCGTGGCCTTCCTGGCCTCAAAAAGTTGTGTTCACAGAGACTAGGCAGCCAGAAATACTCTCCTCACTCATTGTAGAATCACAAAGGTTTGTGACTTTTGTCTAGCCAGAGACAGCAAGAATGATTCTAATTATGTGGTCAAAGGAAACACTTGGCTACCTGTGAAGCTGATGGCACATTGAAGCATTTTCAACTGTGTGTACCCATTCAAAAGTGATGTCTGGTCCCATGGGATTTTTCTGTGTAAGCTGTTCTTTTTAGGAAGCAGCTCCTACCCTGGAATCCTGGTCAGTTCTAAGTTCTACAAGATGATCAGTGAAGTTTCTGAATGCTGAGCCCTGAGTATGTACCTGTTGTAATGTATGACATAATGAAGACTTGCTGAGATGCTGACCCCCTAAACAGGCTGACATTCAAGCAGATTGTTCAGCTGACTGAGAAACAGATATCAGACAGCACCCATCATAGTTGTTCCCACTTAGCAAACTGGAGCCCCAGCTGGGAGGACACTGTGATGGACCGTTCTGTGCAGGTCATTCCCTGGGCGGCAGCACCATGCCCACACAGCCTCTGCTTGTGCACAAAGCTGCCTGAAGCAGAGTGCATGCCTGGGGGCTGCCCAACACAATGATCCTCATTATTTTGGTTTTTATGATTATTTTGATTTTTTTTTGAATTGCATCCTACTCCAGGATAATGAACTCCCTACTGTAATCCTGTCTTTATGAGCACACTTATAGTGGTCGATGATTTTTGTCATCAGCTCCCATGCCTTGCCAGGATTCAAACTGCACATATTGACAATAGCAGAGTAGCTCCTGTTAATGAAAAAAAGATGAGTTGGAGAAAGGGAGGGTCAGATGGGCTTTAGACACCTTGAGTCTTTTCTGAGACTTCTCTAATTTCTGTTTGAAAATTATGGTTAATACTTTATTTCAATAAATGGCAGTAGTCACCTTTGGCCCTCCTAACCACTCATAATGATATGATGGTGCAACAAGATTAGAAGGTGAAATTTAAGCTCTTTTTAAAAAAAAACTTTTTTATTACTATTCTATTACAGTTGTCTCCATTTTTCCCCCTTTGCCCTCCTCAGCTCAGCCCATCCTCCTGTTCCCACAGTCAATCCCTACTATTGTCCATGTCCATGGGTCATTCACACATGTTCTTTGACTTGTCCCTTCACCTTCTTTCCATCATTATCCCCCTCCTCCCTTCCCTCTGGTCACTGTCAGGTCTGTTCCATGTTTCCATTTCTCTGGTTCTATTTTGCTCATTAGATTATTTTGTTCATTAGATTCCTCTTATAGGCAAGATCATATGGTACCTGTCTCTTACCAACTGGCTTATTTTACTTAGCATAATATTCTCCATTTTCATCCATGCTGTTGTAAAAAGGTAGGAGTTCCTTCTCTCTGCTGCATAGTATTCCATTGTGTAAATGTACCACAGTTTTTTTATTCACTCATCTACTAATGGGCACTTAGGCTGCTTCCAGCACTTGGCTATTGTAAATTGTGCTGCTATGAACATTGGGGTGCATAGGTTCTTTTGGATTGGTGTTTCAGGATCCTTAGGGTATAATCCCAGCAGTGAAATTGTCAGATCAAAAGGCAGTTCCATTTTTAGTTTTCTGAGGAAATTCCACACTATTTTCCACAGTGGCTGCACCAGTCTACAATCCCACCAACAGTGCACTAGAGTGCCCTTTTCTCCACGTCCTCACCAGCACTTATTGTTTGCTGATTTATTAATGATGGCCATTCTGACTGGTATGAGGTTGTATCTTATTGTGGTTTTAATTTGCATCTCTCTGATGGCTAGTGATGCTGAGCATCTTTTCATATGTCTCTGGGCCCTCTGTATGTTCTCCTTGGAGAAGTGTCTGTTCATATCATTTGCCCATTTTTAAATGGATTGTTTGTCTTCCGGGTGTTGAGTCGTGTGAGTTCTTTATATATTTTGCAGATTAAACCCTTGTCCAATGTATCATTGACAAATATGTTGTCCCACATATGGTTGATTCCCTTTTCATTTTGATGGTGGTTTCTTTAGCTGTGCAGAAGCTTTTTAATTTGATGTAGGCCCATTTATTTATTTTTTCCTTTATTTCCCTTGCCCTAGCAGATACATCAGCAAAAGTATTGCTATGTGGGATATCTGAAATTTTACTGCCTATGTTTTCCACTAGGACTTTTATGATATCATGACTTAATTTAAGTCCTTTATTCATTTTGAGATTATTTCGGTGTATAGTGTAAGTTGGTGGTCTAGTTTCATGAAATTTAAGATCTTGATGTGGAAAATAGAACATTATTAGGACAAAGTTCAGAAGTCTGAATATCTGGGCTTAGAAAACGTATTTCATGCTGGGAATGAGACATAGACCATGGAAAATGCTCCCTGAGCATGAATGAAGACTCGCTGCTGAGCATGAGCCTTTGTGCTACTGACTTGCTTTCTAACCAGAGTTTGCTGTCAGGGAACTGAATTGGAGAGAGGGCCTCCACAGCCAGCATCTGTATATACTCATCCTGCATTTGTACATGTTCATGTATGTGAGGGGTGGGGACCCACAAGGTGTTGCTTCTGACTCTAGTCAGCTGTATGTAGGAATAAGGAGCCAGGCAAGTTTGAAGGACACAGATAGTGCTCTTTTTAAAAAGAAAAAAAACATAATGATATAGCACAATATTAACAAAAATCTCCTTTTGTACCCAATGACTTGCTCTGTAGATTCTCCAAAACAAGACTACTAGCCTCAGAATGGCATTGTGCTCAATGGATTTGATGTCATTTGAAAGATGTACTGCATGATTCCAGCAGAAGTGAGAAAACAGTGGTGTCTTAGTTTGGACACTTCTGTAGCAAGAAATAAAATTTAGATTCAGCTTCCTTTGCAGGAATGTGCTCGATGTCAGGCCAGTATCTGTATGTGTGCATGTGTGCGTACGTAAGTGTGTGCACATGTAGGCAAATCTTCTGGGGGATATTCTTGCCCTGAACTCAAGAGAGTCCTTCAGTACCCAAGAAGTGACTTGGCTTTTCATCTGTATCGCTCTTTTTTCCCTCTTTTTCGTTTTATCACCCATACTACTCTTGATTCCCTTCACCTAGCTGTCCTGAGATGCTTGCCAGAAGCCTACATACAGGCATGTATAGGGAGGGGAGTGGCTGCCTAAGTGCCTGTGTACTTGCAATCCACCTGCGTAAGGCATTTACTTATGTTCAACAGACTGTACTCATCCCTTAGACCTTAGTAATGCTGCCCTCCTACCGAAACATATTTAAATTTTACCCTTTAGATTGTAGCCTGGCTATTATTCCTAGAGTTTACCTTATTTTTCATCACTGCCTAACTATAAGAGGTCCATGTGTACGTGGTTAGGTTTGTGTGTTGTCTTGCAAGATTCAGGTATGCTGCCTGCACAGTTTCCCCTCCTCGGTCCCTTAGACGGCCTCTAGAGAACTGTGGTCATTTATCTGGAAGTACCCACTTGCACTGGAGTTCTATGCTCTCGCACATATCCAAAGGTAACAGGTTTGGGGTTTTGTTGTCAGCATAAGAGATTGTCCCTGTTTTCCATACTTTGACATTTTCTTTGCATTTCTGTTAACTTTGCAGTAAGAAAGGTGGTTGCTAACTGTATGTAGATGTCTAGGCAATTCAGGGGCACTTCACTGAGAGTTTTGTCTTGGATATTCTTGAAAGTTTTTATTTTTATAAATTTTTTCCTGTTGACAAATTTTTTAAAATATATTTTATTGATTATGCTATTACAGTTTTCCCAATTTCTCTCCTTTTATCCCCCCTCTGCCCCGCACCCCCCAGCCCTCCAGCATTCCTCCCACTTAGTTCATGTCCATGGGTTGTACATCTAAGTTCTTTGAGTCCTCTGTTTCCTATACCATTTTTTACTTCTCCTTGTCTATTTAATGCCTACCAATTATGCTTCTGCTTCCCTGTACCTTTTCCCCACATTCCTCATTTCCCCCTTCCCACTGAAAACCCTCTATCTGATCTCCATTTCTCTGATTCTGTTCCTGTTCTAGTTGTTTCCTTAGTTTTTGTTTTCGTTGTTTTTCTTTCTTTTTTTTTTTTAGGTTCATTTGTTGACAGTTGTGAGTTTGTTGTCATTTTACTGGTCATGTTTTTGATATTCCTTTTCTTAGATAAGTCCCTTTAACATTTCATATAATAAGGGCTTGGTGATGATAAACTACTTTAACTTGGCCTTATCTGGGAAGCACTTTATCTGCCCTTCCATTCTAAATGATAGTTTTGCTGGATAGAGTAATCTTGGATGTAGGTCCTTGTCTTTCATGACTTCAAATGCTTCTTTCCAGCCCCTTCTTGCCTGCAAGGTTTCTTTTGAAAAATCAGCTGATAGCCTTATGGACACTCCTTTGTAGGTAACTCTATGCTTTCCTCTTGGTGCTTGTAAGATTCTCTCCTTATCTTTAATCTTGGATAACTTAATGATGATGTGCCTTGGTGTGTTCCTCTTTGAGTCCAGCTTCTTTGGGACTTCCTGGACTTCCTGGAAGCCTATTCCCTTTACCAGTTTGGGGAAGTTTTCCTTCATTATTTGTTCAAATAAATTTTCAATTTCTTGCTCTCACTCTTCTTCTGGCACCCCTATAATTTGAATATTGGAACGTTTCAAGTTGTCCCAGAGGTTCAAAAGTCTCTCTTCATTTTTTTGTATTCTTGTTTCTTCATCCTGTTCCAGTTGGATGTTTATTTCTTCCTTTTGTTTCAAATCATTGCTTTGAGTCTTGATATCCTTCCTGTCACTGTTGATTCCCTGAATATTTTGCTTTATTTCATTTTGGGTATCTTTCATTTGTTCTTTTGTTTTTCGACAAAGCTCAATCAGTTCTGTGAGCATTTTGATGACCAGGGCTTTAAATTCTCCATCAGATAGGTTGGCTATCTCCTCATCGTTTAGCTCTCTTTCTGAGGCTTTGCTCTGTTCTTTCATTTGGGCCATATTTTTTTGTTCAGGGACCCTGTTAAGTTGTAAGGGGGTGGGGCCTTAGGTATTTACTGGGGCAGGGCAACCCTCCTTGCTGTGCTGCGGGGTTACTTGTGGGGTGGGGCCAGAGAGGGAATAACGCAGCACCCCTGCTCGTCTCTAGCCCACTTTTCGATGAACTCTCATGTGAGGCTGGGAGTTTCTCCCACCGTAGCAACCGCCGTGGTCCAAAGCCAGCTCTGTGTGTCAGTTTCCCCTTAAGTCAGCCCTGCCCTCGCAGCCTGCCACCTCGTTAGGGGTTCTCTCCATCTGCCGCCTTACCGGTCTTGTTGTTCTGTTTGACTCTTTCTTTAATTCTGTCGTTGTCAGAGCTCCATGCAGTGTGATTTTTTTGGCATTTCTGGTTGTTTATTGATTTTAGATTGCTTGTTATCCTCCTTTTGATTGTGCGAGGAAGTGAAGGGTTTCTACCTACACCTCCATCTTGAGCAGAACATAGTTTTATAATTTTTTTACATCAGATGTTTCTTTGCAGTGGCTTAATGTTTGAAATTATTTTGTGGTTTTGGTAAATATTGAAATGCAGTAATAATGTTTTTTGAATATCACAAAGCCTATGAGCCTATGAAAATATCTTATTTTATTTTTTTTTACTCCTCACCTGAGACATACTTACTGATTTTAGAGAGGGGGGAAGGAAGCGAGAGAGAGAAGAGAAACATTGATGTGAGAGAGAAACACCAATAGGTTGCCTCTTATATGCACCTTGACTGGGTGACTGAACCTGCTACTCAAGCATGTGCCCTGACCGGGAATCGAACCTACAACATTTTGGTTTGGTTGGAACAACACTTCAACCAACTGAGCTACACCAGTGAGGGTGAAAAAAAAATATATATATATATATATAAACTTTATGTGTAAATATGGAAGCACTGCAAGTTTAAAGGGTGTTGGTGTGCCGTGGGTTTTTTCCAGATATGTTCTCCAATTGTTGACAGTTCTAAAGAATTCTAATAAAAATGTAAATATAAAAGCTTAAAATTTTAAATGGTAATCAGACTTGTACATTTCACTGATGAAATGTAATTTTTACCTGATGAAAAAAACATAAATATTGAACTCCAGTTAATGATACACATGCTAAAGTGTATAGAGGTAAAGTGCATTGATATCTGCAACTTACTCTGAAATGTATCAGAAAATAAAGTGGATTGATGAATGGATAGAGGAGTGGACATGTGATAGCAAATGTAGCAAACTGTTATTTGTAAGATTTAGGTGGTGGGTACATAGAATTTATCATTCAATTCTTCCAAAATTCTTTTATTTGACCATTTTTATAGTAAAATAATAGTAGGAGATCCCTAATCTAGTTCCTTCAACATTTCTGAAAGCCAAGGAACATGGAATTTTCAGCACTATGAATGCCCCTGACATGGCATTTTAACATACTTCAGTGTATTAAAGTTTTGGTCTTTACCCTCCAATAATATGCAGGTTGCCTGTTGCCTTGAGTTTGAATGTGCAGCAGTCTAACATAGTTCAGGTTGCATGTTTCCCGCCTGGGCTATGTTTTCCTCCATACACAATAGACTGTTTAGTAAGGACTTATAAAAAATAATGTTCAGTCCTGATGGGTGTGGCCTAGCTGGTTGAGTTGTCATTCCACAAAATGAAAGGCCATAGTTCTCTTACCAGGGAGACCCGAGTTAGGCAGCTCCCCCTCCTCGGTTCTTGCCTTGCTCGCAAGAAAAGAATTCAAGTGAGAAACAACGTATAGTGGAAATGAGGTGGCAAGTTTACTCGTGAAATATACTTGAGCACGAAGTTAAAAGCAGGCACCTGGCTAGTCTGAATGCCCTGACTATTGGGATTTTAGGGGTTTTATGCTTGTAGCCAGCTTCTGTGTTCCCCTCCTCTTCCACTCTCCAGGCCTTGGGATTAATACACAGTTTCAAAGGCTTTCTTTCCCAGATGGTGGTAATGATTCATACAGATTTCAAGGGCTCCCTTCCTCCTGTGCTATTATGGTTTTTCTTGTGATTTTGGGAACACCTAGCAATCTCATCAGATGAAGCTCAGGACTGCTGAGTTAATGGGTGAGACATGTCTCCCTCCCCATCCCTGCCTTGGTTTAGTATCTATTCTGCCTAATAGTTCCATTCCCGGTCAGGACACATGCCTGGGTTGTGGGTTCTGTCCTCAGTCAGGGTACGTGCAAGAGGCATCTAATCAATGTTTCTCACATCGATGTTTGTCTCCCTCTCTTTCTCTATAGGGTCCTTCCCTTCTCTAAAAACAAACAAACAAACAAACAAATAAATAAATAAAAATAATGTTCAACTTTGTGCATTGCTGGTAGGTATGTAGAATGGTACAGCCACTGTGGAAGTGTGACAGGTCTTCAAAAAGCTAACCCAAATGTCCACTGGTTTTACTTCTAGATTTGTGCACAGAAGAAGTAGAAGCAGGGACTCGAACAGCTACTTGTGGACCAATATTATAGCAGCATTATTTGCAACAGCCAAACGGGGGAAACAGCCCAAATGTGCATCAACAGATGGACGGATAAAGAAAATGTAGTGTGCATACCCAATGGACTATTATTCAGCCACTTTAAAAGGAAGGAAATGCTGACACATGCTACGACATCGACGAACCTTGAAAACATTATGCTAAGTGAAATAGGCCAGATGCAAAAGGACAAATTTTGTATGATTCCACTTAAGTGGTACCTAGAATAGGCAAATTCGTAGACACAGAAAACAAAAGTTACCAAGAGCTGGGTAAAGGGGGTGGGAGAGGCAGGAGTTACTGTTTAATGGGTGTAGTTTCAATGTGGAATGATAAAAAGTCCTGAAACTGGATCGTGCTTAGGTTGTGACGGCTGCACAACAACATGAATATACTTAATGCCGCTGAATTGGACTTAAAAGTGGCTAAAATGGTCCTGACCAGTGTGGCTCAGTTGGCTGGGCTTTGTCCTGCAAAGCGAAAGGTCGCTGGTTCAGTTCCCAGTCAGGGCACATGCCTGGGTTGTGGGTTTGGTCCCTGGTTGGGGCACTTATGATAGGCAACTGACGTTTCTCTCCCTCTCTTTCTCCCTCCCTACCCCTCTCTCTAAAATAATAAATACTTTTAATAATTTTAATAAATAATAAATACATTTTCAAGTGGCTAAAATGGCAAATTTTATGTTATGTATATTTTACTTTGATCTTTAGATTTTGATTAACAATTCAATCTCCTTACTAGTTATAGGTCTTTCAAATTTTCTGCTTTTGAGTCTTGGTAGGTTTTGTGTTACTAGGAATTTGTCCAGTTTGGTGGCTACGATTGTTCATAGTACTCTAATCCTTTTTATTTCTGTAGGATTGGTAGTAATGTCCCCACTTTCATTTCTTTTTTAATCAATTAATTAAAATCCTCACCTGAGGACATATTCATTGATTTTAGAGAGAGAGAAAAGGAGGGGGGGAGAGGCATCCATGTGAGAGAGAGACATCCGTCTGTTGCTTTCTGTATGCAACCAGACCAGGGACTGAACCCGCAACCCAGATTATGTGTCCTGACCAGGGATCAAACCCGCAACCTTTTAGTGCACGGAACAATGCTCCAAACAAATGAGCCACCCAGCCAGGGCAGAAAGATTTTTTTTTTTAAGTAAACATTTATAGCTGTAAGTTTTCCCTCTGAATACTTTTGCTGCATCCAATAAGTTTTGGTATGTTCTGTTTTCATTTTCATTTATCTCTATTATCTAATTTCCCTTGTGATTTTTCTTTTGACCCATTGGTTAAGAGTGTATTGTTTTAACTTCCATAAATTTGTCAGTTCTTAACTTCTCCTTCTATTGATTTCTAACCTTATCCACTGCGGTCTGAGAAGATACTTTGTATGATATCTATTTGTTTAAATCTTGAGACTTAATCTGTGGCCTAACATATTTCTACCCCAGAAAGTGCCCCATGTGTATCCTGTTGTTGGACAGAGTGTTTTGCATGTGTCTTTTAGTTTTAGTCCTATATTGTGCTGTCCAAGCCCTCTACTTCCTTGCTTATCTTCCGTCTGCTTGTTCTACGCACTATTGTGAGTCGGTATTACAGTGTCCAGCTGTTGTTGTAGAAGCGTTTCCTCATCCCTGCAGCTGTGTCAACGTTTGCTTCATATATTCTGGGGGTCTATTATTAGGTGTGTAAATGTTTAAAGTTGTCATACCTTCTTGCTATATTGCATGTTCCTTTTTGGAAGGCTCCTATTTGTACTTCATGGATGTGGAATCTTCTCATCTCTCTGTGACTAATTTGTCTGCATATTGAAATAATCTGAGGACTTAAAAAATAATAAATAATAAAAATATGAATTCCTGTATCCTACCTCCAGAGATTGTGATTTAATTAGTCTGCTGTGTTCTCTGGAAGAGGAAACTTTTTTTTATTTTTTAATTCTCACCCGAGACATTTTTTCACTAGTTTTAGAGAGAAAGGAGCAGGGAGAGAAAGGGAGAGGGATAAACATCAATGTGAGAGAGAAACATCGATCAGTCACCTCCTGTATGTGCTCCGACTGGGGGAATCAAACCAGCAACCGAGGTATGTGCCCTGGCCGGGGATGGGACCCACAGCCTTTCGGTCTATGGGACAGTGCTCCAACCAGATGAACCACACTGTCCAGGGCTGGGAGAGGAAACTTTTCTTTTTTTTTTACATGATTTCTAAGTTTAATTCAACTGTTGTACCCAAGTCTGCCTTGTGAAAATAACAAAATGTTTTTATCAAAGTCACATTGTCATGTAAGCACAGGTTTGTTGTTGTTTTCGATATGGCTCTAGAAAAAAGTTGGCACCAGACGCAATAAAGTTTTAAGGCTTAATAAAAATACAGACTGGTAACTTCTCAAGGCAGCTTTGAGGTTGAGAACAGGATGCTAATAGCTAATCAATCTTCCAAACAGGTTCTTCCTAGCAACCCAGTTTGGAACTCACAAGTCATTTTCTTGTATATGAAAAACAAATGTAGTTATAAATGAGGGCGGCTCATTTCCACCATCAACACATTTCATTACAAGTTGAACAGGTTAATGTATTTGGCCTTAAAATCTAACCACCACTTATGACATTTTTTAATGGGGAAAAAATGCTCTGAATTTCAGACAACTTTCTTAAAAACGACTATTTGGAGCATGGAGACAGGAAGTACTTGGCAAAGTCACATGGGATGAGTATTTCTTGGCCGCAAAGTCAGCACGACAACGGAAAGGAGGGAAAGTCTTTGGCTGACAAAGCCACATGCAGATCCCTTCAGTGTGCGGGTGTGAGAAGCGGGTTCGGCAGGCAGCTCCTGCAGGCACTCAGTGTCTCTGCCACTGTGATTATAATTAAACACAGATGTTTCTTTCCTCGATTTTAGTAATGATGAAGACATTTCTACCACTTGGAATTCGCTCTGTAGGCACCCATAACAAAAGCCACTACCACACAAACCCTTTCTCCTGTTGAGTATTGGTCCAGCACGAGTGAATGGCGAGTGAATGGAGACTATTCCCCTGAGGGCGCTGAATGCAAGAAACTTCTGCCTGACCGAGTAAAGCAACTCCACTGTCCAGCTGAGGCTTTGCTGCCAAACTAGTAAATCTCCTGGCCTGAGGTTTCCAAATCCCTTCTGGAGAAGGAGTATAGTCCAGAGGTTCTGCAGAGCTTTATCAAGGGTGGCCTAAGCAAACTTTTCTTCTTTGGTACACCTGAGTAACTTTTTCCTAGAAAGGTGTCAGAAATAGACCAGTCAATAGTCACTCATGTAAAGCTGCTATTTAAGAATAGCTCTTTAGGTATTATTAAAGAATTCAAACATGCCCTGGCTGGTATGGCTCAGTGGATTGAGCACAGGCCTGTGAACCAAAGGGTCGCGGGTTCAATTCCCAGTCAGAGCACATGCCTGGGTTGTGGGCTAGGTCCCCAATAGTGGGCACACGAGAGGCAACTACACATGGATGTTTCTCTCCCCCTTTCTCCCTCCTTTCCCTTCTCTCTAAAAATAAATAATAAAATCTTTAAAAAATAAAAGAATTCAAACCCAAGAATCCAAGATTCTCAAGCATCTCTTCTACCCAATGTCAACAGGAGTAAGGTAAGACACATGAAGGGCTTAAATAACCCACTTACCTGGATGCGTCTGGACAGCTTTAGTCTTGCAGAACTCAGTGGGCAGGCAGAGATTCCTGTCTGGTCACCACAGAGGCTCGGGGTAAAAATCCAGAAAGTGTAAGGCTTAGAACAACTTTTTGGTTTATGCCCGACGTTGTTTCTGGATTTCTTTCTGAGGCTTTAAACTCTGCTACTACGTTAAGTGATTTCTAGACACTCAACTGGCTGGCACACTGCCGCTGTAGCAAGGACATGGAAGACCCCACTTCATCAGGCCCCCGTGGCCTTGCACCAGCTCCCCACCCAGCCCACCTGAGAGTCCCTCACATCCACAGTTGCAGAGTGTTCACCAGGGAGTCACATCCCCCACAAAGATATGTTTCTGGGCAGCCTGGAAGGCGAGCTCCTCTGCAGCTCTCTTGGTGGCCGTGTGGCCTGAGCAGTGGCTCCAGACACGCACTGACACCCCTGCCCTGTTCCTCTGGACCAAAGGAAATTCTGAAATCCTATCTTTTGAGTTTCTTACCTGGCTACAGGGGAAGCAACAGCTTCTCTAGTTGAAAGAGATGCTGGATTTGCCTCCAGGTGGATTTAGGACTTTGTTATGAGATCGAGGCCATGGGCCCCACCAGGGCTCCTGGCTATCAACTGTGGGTGCAGGTTAGGGCTCCTGAGCATGACCTGCTTCTCTCAGACCACCTTTCTCACCCAGCTCTTCTCTGGGCAAGATGCTCATTGTGGCTTTAAGGTCTAGTTTTGGGTCTTCTTCACATGAGAGCACGTGGTCCTTGAGTTTGTTCGAGTGTGCCAAGGGTAAAATGGCGGTCACCAGTGACTCAAAAATGTTACTAGTCTTCCCACCAGGTAGGTTCAGATGCTGTGGAGTGTGCACAGGTGTTGATTCCTCGAAGATGCCACTTCCTTTCCCCTCAGAGGGTTGGTTCTCTTAGGAATGTTCTGAGGTTCTTCAGTTGGCAATATTCAATGCCATCCTGTTGGGTTGCCTTGAAGGAACACCTTCTGGACTTCTGAAAAGATTGCTTGATGCTCCTCCAGGAGGCTTCATGGCTCCGGAGCCATCTCCACTGCCCTCGCTTTCCGGAACATGGAACATGTCGCCTGCTGCTGGGCCCCTCCTAGCCTGCAGAGCCACGGTTCCTGCCAGGTTCCAGAAACTTTTCTTTAAAAGATCTCCAGTTGAACCATCAACAAAATGGAAAGAACCTACTGAATGGGAGAAGATAAGTGCAAATAATACATCCGAAAAAGGATTAATATCTATTTTTAAAAATATTTTATTTCTGTATTTTTAGAGAGAGGGGAAGGGAAGGAGAAAGAGAGGGAGAGAAACATGGATGTGTGGTTGTCTCTCATGTGCCCCCCACTGGGGACCTGGTCTGCACCCCAGGCATGTGCCCTAGACTGGGAATCGAATCAGCGACCCTTGGGTTCGCAGGCTGGTACTCAATTCACTGAGCCACACCAGCCAGGGCCGAAGGGTTAATATCTAAAATATACAAAGAACTCATACTACTTAACACCAAAAACAAACAATCCAGTTAAAAAATGGACATTTCTCCCAAGGAGGACATACAGATGACCAACAGTCAAATGAAAAGATGCTCAGTATCACTAATCAACAGGGCAATGTAAATTAAAACCTCAGTGAGCCCTGGATGGTTAGCTCAGTTGGTTGGAGTGACACCCTGATACTCCAAGGTTGTGAGCTCCATCGCTGGTCAGGACACACACAAGAATCAACCAACAAATGCATAAATAAGTAGAACAACAGAAAGGATGTTTCTCTCATTTTTTTTCTCTCTCTCCCCCCCTTCCTCTCTCTCTCTCTCTCTCTCTCAAAATCAATAAATAAAATTTTTTTCAAAAACTTTGATGACATATCACTTCATACCTTTCAGATGGCTATCATCAATAAATCAACAAAACAACAAGTGTTGGCGAGGAAGTGTAGAAAAGAAAATCCTTGTGCATTGTTGGTGGGATTGTAAATTAGTGCAAGCATTATGGAAAACAGTATGGAGATTCATCAAAAAATTTAAAATAGAGCTGCTGTACGATCTAGTTATTCCACTTCTGTGTATTTATCCAAAGAACACAGAAGCTTTAATTGGAAAAAACATATGCACACATGCACCCCTATTTTCATTGCAGCATTACTAGTAATAGCCAAGATGTGGAAGCAACCTAGATGCCTATCGGTAGATGATCAGAAAGATGTGGGGTGTACTCTCATATATGTGTGTGTCTATATGTATATATAGACATATATGCCTATATACATGCATACATAACACACATATATACAATGGAATATATACATATATAATGGAATATTACTCAGCCACAGAAAAGAATGAACTCTTGCCATTTGTGACAACATGGATGTACCTAGAGGGTATTATGTTAAGTGAAATAAGTCAGAGAAAGACAAATATACCATATGATTTCAATGACACATGGAATCTATAAATAAATAAATAAATAGAAACACAAACAGACCCATAGATATAGAGAACAAGCAGATGGCTGCCAAAGGGGAAGGGATGGGGAATGGGAATTTTAAAAATCTGAATTCTAATGTCAACCAAGTTTGAGAAGTACTGCTCTATGAATATTTTAAAATTAAAAAAAATGTATCTTGCCTGCTTTGTTTCTCTAATTTCCTTTGTTCTGTCGGATTTAGTCTCTATATTTCTGGCTTTCCTCAAGTGTCTGAGGATTTCTGACTATATGTTCAAATTTAAAAACACACATACACACAAGATGACTAGACATTGATGGGTAAGTTGGGACCTGGATATTTGCTTAAAGACTCTGTTAGTGTCCACAGATCTTTTCTTTTTGGCTGATCAGTTTCTCAAGATAAGACTTTCAGCCCTGACTGTTGTGGCTCCGTAGGTTAGATGTCATCCTGAAAAGTGAAAGCCAGTTTCCTGGTGTGGGCACATGCTGGGTTGCAGGCCAGGTTCCCTGCTCCAGGTGTGCAAGAGGCAACCAATTGGTATTTATCTCATGCATCGATGTTTCTCTCTCTTTCTCCTTCCTTTCCCCTCTCTCTAAAAATAAATAAATAAAAGCCTTTTTTTTTTTTAATAAAAGACTTTTCCAGTATTCTGCTTTGGAGGTATAAGCCTGGAAAAGGTCTGAGAGTCTCACTGCTCATTACTCTATTTTATCCTCTTAATTTAAATATGGCCTCTTTATTCCTGTTCTCATAGTTGCTAGGTATTCTCATGTCCAGAGAGTGTCCTTAAATCACAGGTGTCTATCATCTCTTGAGGTAAGAGGTGAGCAGCACAGATGGGGAACTTTCTGGGAATCCAATATTTTTACAGACATTTTAAGCCCAATCCAGCACACATGCTGTCAGAAATATCTGGCACTTTTATTTTCTCATCTTTCCCAGGGTTCTGCAGTGTCAAATGGCTTACTTCTTATCAGTTTCTCTATCTCCCCCACAAGCAGTTGAATTGTAGGCTTTTCCCCCCTCCCCGGACTAAATCAGTTACCGCTTGTCCATCTTCCAAAATTGTGTTGCTATCTTGCCTATTGTCATTTTCTTTCTATTTGCCTTTGCTGTTGTATTTTATTCCTATATTGTCATTTTAGTAAATAGGATTAAAGGAGGGAATGAAGATATAAATACTTGTACTGATATTTGTTTATTCAGAAGTGTTGAGAACCTAGGATTAGCAGAGGAGAGGGACACTTCCAGCACGGAAGAACTTGCATGAAGGTTTAGTTAGAGGAGGAAACTCATGAGTCCAGTATACAGTACGGTGAGCACATTGGTTTTGCAGCTCACAATGGGAATTATGGAAAATGAACACTTGAGGGTAGGGAGACAGCAGCTCAGAAGAAAGTCTAAAAGGCCAAATTGAAAGTTTAGAGACTTCCAGCCAAGATGGAGGCATAGGTAGATACACTTTGCCTCCTCGCACAACCAGAAAAGGACAACAAATTAAAGAAACAACAAACAAACCAAAACTGCCAGGAACTCAAGCTGTATGGAAGTCTGACAACCAAGAAGTTAAAGAAGAAATGTTCACTGAGATTGGTAGAAGGGGCGGAGAAGAGCAGCTGGGGAGGAGAGGACGTGTGGCAAACTGGCCACTGGAGGACCAGTTGATCCCACATTTGTGTGTGGATGAGCCGTGAGAAAACAACTGGGGAGCAAGACAGACCACACAACCCAGGATTCCAGCGTGGGAAAATAGCCTCAAAACCTCTGGGTATAAAAACCTGTGTGGGTTGTGGCAGCAGGAGAAACTCCCAGTCTCACAGGGTTGGAGAGGGCCACAGGGTCCTAGAGTGTACACAACCCCACCCACCCAGAAACCAGCACCAGAAGGGTCCAATTTGCTTGTGGGTAGTGGGGGAAGGAACTGAAAGCCGAGCAAGTGGCATTGTTCCCTCTCTGATCCATCTCCCACATACAGCACCACAACACAGCAACCTGGTTTGCCCTGCCCTGGCAAATACCTAAGGCTGGTAATCAGGATACTCACAGAAATGGTTGAGTATGGTCACAAAATAGAAGAAAAAGTGAAGGCTATACAAATTGAAATAAAGAACAATATACAGGAAACGAACAGTGAAGATAAGGAAACCGGGACTCAAATCAATGGTTTGGAGCAAAAGGGAGAAAAACATTCAACTGAAACAGAATGAAGAAACAAGAACTCAAAAAAATGAGGAGAGGCTTAGGAACCTCTGGGACAACTTCAAATGTTCCAACATACAAATCATAGGGGTGCCAGAAGAAGAGGAAGAGTAAGAAATTGAAAACTTATTTGAAAAACTAATGAAGGAGAACTTCCTCAATCTGGCAAAGGAGATAGACTTCCAGGAAGTCCAGGAAGCTCAGAGTCCCAAAGAAGTTGGACCCAAGGGAGCACACACCAAGGCACATCATAATTACATTACCCAAGATTAAAGATAAGGAGAGAATCTTAAAAGCAGCAAGAAAAAAAGAGACAGTAACCTATAAAGGAGTGCCCATAAGGCTCTCAGCTGATTTCTCAAAAGAAACCTTAGTCAAGAGGGGCTGGAAATTAGTATTCCAAGTCATGAAAGGCAAGGACCTACATCCAAGATTACTCCAATCAGCAAAGCTATCATTTAGAATGGTCAGGCAGATAAAATGCTTCCCAGATAAGGTCAAGTTAAAGGAGTTCATAGTCACCAAGCCCTTATTATATGAAATGTTAAAGGGACTTATCTAAGAAAAAGATAAAAAATACGAACAGTAAAATGACAACAAACTCACAGCTATCAACAATTGAACCTAAAAAAACAAAAACAAAAATGAACTAAGCAAACAACTAGCACAGGAGCACATTCACAGAAATAGAGATCACTTGGATGGTTATTAGTAGGGAGGGGGCAGGCAGAAGAATGAGGGAAAAGGTACAGGGAATAAGAAGCAGAAATGGTAGGTACAAAATAGACAGGGGGAGGTTAAGAATAGTATAGGAAATAGAGAAGCCAAAGAACTTATATGTACGACCCATGGACATGAACTAAGGTGGGGGAATGCTAGTGGGTGGGTGGAGGGGGTGCAAGGCGGAATGGAATAAAGGGGAGAAAAAATGAGACAACTGTAATAGCATAATCAATAAAATATATTTAAAAGAAAGCTTATACTTAGTAATGTAATTATTGTATCTTACATCTAGTGGCACTTAATGTTTTCACGCTTTTTACGCCCAGGACAAGCCTAAGAGTCTAGTGTTTATTATAACTGATTCATATGTAGATTGAGGCACAGAAGTTAACTGATTTTTCTCAGGGCCAAAAAACAAGTAGCCCAAGGGAGCAGCTACAGACTGTTAACGAGGAGAAAGGAGCCCTGTTGAAAGCGGTTCCTGAAGATGATCACTGGAGCACCACAGTGGGTGCTGAAGTGGGGGAAGCCCAAAAGGCATGCATTGACCAGTAAGTTAGGGAGGGACGAAGGTGGATCCTCATTATTTGCAGATTCCGTATTTGTGAATTCACGTACTTGCTAAACTTTATTTGTAACCCCAAAAGCAATGTTTGCAGTGTTTTCATGACCATTTGTGAACATGCTCAAAGCAGTGAAAATTAAAGGCTGAATCAAGCAATGCTGTGTCTTTGGTCTCAGCTCCCACACTGTATAAACAAGACCCTTTTCAAGGTCTATGTAATGCCATGATTTTGCCTGTTGGCGGTGATTTCACTGTTTAAAAATGGCCCCCAAACATAGTTCTGAGGTGCCTTTGGAGGAAGTGTTAGATAAGCTTCACTACAGCACAATTTATAGTGCTGGTGGCTGTGAACTCAACGAGTCAGTGGTAGGTTGATGGAAATGTTACGACCAGAGGCATATAGGAGCCTGACCTTGTATTTGCCCTAGGAGCAGCGATTCAGTGTTGGCTGATGCAGTGTTCACGGGGACTTTACAGAATGGAACTACCGTGAATCACAAGAGTCGATTTATTAGTGCCAAGTCTCAGCTCTAGCCAGAGAAGTCAATCTGTTTCTTAAAAATCTAACAGAGTAGTGAGAACAAGAGCAAATATCCGTGCACTTTTGAAAAGTCTCTTATGACCGTCACATACATGCATAATGAATGCGTGTCAGAGAGTTTATTCAACCAATTAGTGCAGAAACCAGTCAGATATTAAAATTGGTTTAAAGAGCATTTAAATTGCTAAGTATTTATAAGCAGTTCATAAAGAAATTTTAGTGTACGATTGCTAGATTAGATACAAAGCTGGTCAATGTTCTACAAGGTATTAAAATAAAATCACTAAATTAAAAAAAAATGTAAAGGAGAATTTGAATTCGTATCACATTTTGCTTCTCTTTTTTCCCTGCGGGTTAAATGTGAGCATTAATGAAGTCCACTCGAGAACACAGCACCTGATCCCAACAGTGTTAAAGTAAGGCCCGAGCTCCAATGCGCCTGCTCTGCCAATTCAAGCACAATGTGAACACCATAGATGGTTTAAGAGTTTAAGGAATGATTCCCCTGTGCTGACCCTGTAGCATTTTAATGTAATTTTCCTCTCCAATCAACTCTTGCCCCACTTCCCCTACATCAGTACTTGGCTCCATTATCTATTCGGTTCCTCAAGACCCAAGACCTGGGAGTCATCTTTGATTTCTTTCCTTCACCCCCCACATCCAATGTATCACCAAGTTTTGTTCTACCTCTACTGGTTATTAACTTAACAAAATAAGTTTTGGGAGAAAATGATTCCCTTCTACTGCCAATCTTGGAGGCTGGTGTTTGATTTTATTTCACAGTTAATTTGCTTGAGCTGTTATTCACCTAATGCTTATTACTAGGCCAAGTTCCTTATCTCTGCCTTTTGCTCAGTCTGCCTTTTCTCTTTCCTATTATAGAACAGCAGGACAACCTGAAAGATAAGAGTATTTTATTTGTAAAATCTTTGCCAACTAACTCAAAAATGAAAGAAAATTAATTCCATTGCTATCTCACACAAAAAAAGTCTTTTCAACTTTCCTCTTAACTGAGCATCTTGGGATCCCAGGAATTCCAATTCGTCTAACTCAAATCTCCATAGTGGTAGAGACGCAACATTCCTACGGGAAGGAAATCTTGAGATAGGCAGAAGCCATTTAACGAACATGCGTAGTGCTTTCTGGAAGAGAAGGTAGCAGGACGGACACTGTCCCTGAGTCAAGCTGTGACGCTGGCAGGATGCCAGGGGGCTGACGACAATCTCTCTCCTCAACCAACAGGGACAGAAGAGCCAGCTTAGCCTTGAAACAAAGTGGCTGGGAGGTGTCTCAGCCGAAGGTTAATGTCTCTGCTTCTCCAGCTTGGGAGGTAGAGTTGGATGAAGGGGTGAATGCTTTCTTGCCTTCAGCTAGAGCTTTAAAATGCTGTGAGGAAAGAGGAGAGGGAACATGGAATATTTGGGTTATGCAAGTTGCTACATTTTAGCAAGAACTAACCTCTTTACAAAGCTTTAAGCTCCAATTTTCTCCCAATTCTACTTTCAAAACAATTCCTTGGTGTTATCTTTGAAAAACAGCTAGAAATTTGCTCTACCTCCTACAATGATAAGCCCCTTTCCCCTTCCTTCCTGCTTCCATTCATTCGGCCACGTAGTTCTCCTGTAAGAATGAGTGTCTTCTGTAGATCCTTACCTAAGCTCATCTAAGGCACACATCTCCTCTACTTCCTTTCCTCTAGAAGCCCCGCCCCTGCCTGCTTTGCAGTTCTCTTAATCATGGAGAAGGGTAATGGTAACTCTGGGCAGAGACAGCTTACACTGTCATAGGACCCAAGCACAGCCAACTCAGAATAGTGGAGACTGCAGCAATCCTCACTACAATTTAAGTCAATCTCTAATGCTAGACTTACCTGTGAGTTCTTGAATTCCGAGTAAAGGGAAAAAAGCAGGTGGAGAGACTGAATCCGACTCTTGTAGATGGGAATGTCTAGGATGGCTGAAATCAGGTACTCCCATGAGCAGAACCAAACAAAAATCTACGACTTATGGGTCATTTCTGTTTAGGTTAGCCAATCCCCTCCCAGATGGGTTGCGTTACCATGGCTTTGGGAGCTCAATACCCAGCAGGTAGCTGCATAAGCCCAACACCACCCTTCAGTGCTGCCAACAGCACAAGCGGCTTAGAATAAAGGCTGTAACTCAGGACACCATCTCCTCAGAGTAAACAATCCTTTCAAAGCCCACAGTGGGTTTACCCAGAGATGGGGACAAGGAAGAGACAGAAGAGCTTACCACAGATCATGTCAATGTACTCTGCCAGGCTGCAATCAATCTCTGCCGTGGGCAGGTTCACCTAGGAAGTGCAAGGGAGGTACCAAGGTCTCCCTCTGAAGAAAAAAGAGCTCCTAGCAAAAGTCGTACATATTATGGGCTAAATGGTGTCCCCCCCCCAAATCTGTATGTTGAAGTCCTAACCCTGAGCACTTCAGAACATGACTGTATTTAAAGATACACTCTCAAAGGAGAAAATTAAATTATTAGAGTGGATTCAGTATGACTGGTATCCTTATAAGAAGAGGAAATTAAGACATAGATACATGCAGAGGGAAGACCACTGAAGACACAGGGAGAAGACTGCCAGGGGGAAAGTTTCTGGGGAAAAAATCAATTCTGCTGACAACTTGGTCTCAGACTTCAAGCCTCCAGAAGTATGAGAAAAATACGATAAATTTCTGTGGTTTAAGCCACCCAGGCTGTGGTACTTTGTTATGGCAGCCCTAGCAAATAATACAACATGCTTTTTTTTCTCTGATCAGTAAAATGGACTTGGTCATATTCATTAACCACCAAAGTAGCAGACGATCTAACAGAACCAAAAAAATGTGTAAGTAAAATATACAGCCATCCTATCTTCCGGTGTGTATTTGTGAGAAGAAATCGGCACTAGTTTATACGCAAATACTGATAACCACTTGGTGTTAAAAGGCTTCATGGTCCTGCATGACCGGTGTGACTCAGCTGGTTGGACACTGCCCTGCAAAGTGGAAAGTCTCTAGTTTGACTCCAGGCAACTTTCCGCGGTGGAGGGTTCAGTCCCCAGCTGGGGAGTGTACAGAAGACAACTGATGGATGTCTCTCTCCCTCTCTTTTTCCCTCCCTTCCCTTCTCTCTACAAAATAAATAAATAATTTTTTTTGCAAAAGGCCTAATGGTCCTTGGACATCAAAGAACTGGACATGATATCTCAGGTAACGGGCTCTGGATCTAAACAAGTTTATTGTAAGTTTAAAAACCATTAGCTTCTTAAAAATTTTGTTCTCTTTTTATAAAAATCAGAGTACATATAATCCTGCAATTTCTTTTTTTTCACTTAACAACATATCATTAATATTTCTTCATATCAGAGAAAAATAAAGTGAAATAATATTCCACTGTATACCTATTCAATTCCCTCATTATTCATTTTCCCTCAGCTACAGCTTTAAAATG